>JAMPIV010004236.1:0-61397 GCA_024509875.1 Oreohelix idahoensis | reverse complement strand
AATAAAGAAGTAACAGACCTGTCTTACATGGGTGCTTGTTGTAGACAAAATTGATTGTCGAGGTATGACAAGATCATTAATGCGGAACTGATTACAAATCACCAGATAAGGCCTGTGGATAAATAGGTCGAAAAGGAGACGCTGGGGTTGAATAGCACACCAACAGGGCCGGATTAAGCCAAGAAGGTCCTCTAGACTTTTGTTGTGTTTGTACTCTCCCCCCCCTTTTTTCAACCTAATAGGCAATAATTCAAAGAAAATTAATTTAGAAACGTGATGAAATAGCATCTAGTTCATCACCAATTAATGATTTGCCGTGTTGCATTATGACTTCAGCTATTTTTGGTTTTTACTGGTATTGTAGAAGGTTTTTGAATGCAAATTGCAAATTGCAAACATTTACCTTATTGTACATAAATCGACGCAATTTATTTTTTTAACTTATACACGGCTCCCTAAGAGCTCCGAGCCCCTGGGCAACAGCCATCATATCAAAATGGAAAAATCCGGCCTGAACCTGTATCGACAAATAAGGATAGAGAATACTTAAGACACTGCAAAGGATGGCACAAGTTCTCATAATATGGCCATTCGCCTTTTCCTTATTTTTCTCTCTCTCTCTCTCTCTCAACTACTATTTAATTTCTTCAATTTACGGCACATAAACTTTCCCCTTCCGCGCGCCTTACAATATTGATGACCTCTGTCATACTGGCGAAACTTGTTAATCACGGGCTAAATGATCACCCACCTTAGGCAAAAACCCCCTAATTATAATTGCATAAGTTGTTGAACCAGATATTGAACTACATACGGTAAACGTAAAGTAATTGGATAACATTCTAAGTAAATACCTTTCCTCCTGGACACTCCTTCATGTCTGGGGGCAATGTCCTCAAAAAAAGCGTCCCAGACACAGATGGCGGAAATACAAAAGGAAGAACAGGTGTTGTCCATTAAAATGTCTGTATGCCGCGAAATGTCGTGCTTATCCTTCTGGGGACTCAGAAAAGTACAGTGATACTTGCTTAATCACTTCCCGTCCATACATTGTCGTTTTTTTTTGTAATTATTACAGAGAAAACATCTAAGACAAATAGCGAGGACACCTCCGCAGGCGAGTGTTACAAATCGTAATTGAAAGTTTGCCTATAGATTGCCGAAGAAGTCGGGCCATATTGGGAGATGAATTCATGTGTTTAAAATTTTAAAATGATATTTTAAAACCAATGCAGGGAAAAGTAAAGAACTGACAAAACACCCGAAAAAAAACCCCCCCCCCCACTACATCAGGATTGGATCCAGTAGAGTCAGAAATAAACATTTATACTGATTGTAAGTTTTTTGTCGGAAACGCAGATGGAAGCCATGGGCAGGAAAATTGCAATTAAACCTAGCTAATTCAGAAACCAATGAGAAAAAGCTGAATACATACGATAACAAAGTCTAGAAAAACTCATGAACATCATTTGGAAAGAATTCAAGACTAATCGACAAATAAGAGAAGACTCTCTAGGCAGAAATATGTCTCCGACTATATAAGGAAAAGACGATGGTCATATATCGGTCATGTCCTACGAATGCAAAACATACAGAATACCACTACAGGCGCTCACTTGGGTTCCTGAGGGTAAGAGGAAAAAAGGAAGACCAAAAGAAACACTCAGAAGAACAATAATAAGAGAAGGAAGAACGTTGGGCCTAAATAATGTGCAAGAGCTAAGAGGAGTGGCGTCACAACAAACAACCTGGAGAGCACTGGTTTCTGCCTTATGTCTCCGTGATATTTGGTGCTTTAAAGAATTTATTATTATTTATATAATTCAGAACCAAAACACACCGTATTCTAGAATTGTAAAAGAGACATCTCGGAACCGAGAAGCTGGTAAAGAATAGAGTTAGGACTTCTGGACCTATAGACCGACAAAACACGTATAATGGAACTCCTTCTGAACACAACAGCAAGGAAAACCTACCCATTAAATACGTAAACCGTACTTCCTATAGGACCTACTCACAAAAGTCACAAAGGGATTACTAACTAGCAAAAATGCCCCTGACGCGTGTTCTATCATCTTTATTAAATTGCCAAGACTATTCTACTGAGGCAAGAAGTCTAGAGTCTCCCAAACTATTTGATTTGTGGTAAATGAATCGAATAGACCATTTGAAGTACTACTCAACGATACCAAGTTTTTACTACTATTCTGTGGTTCCAAGCTTGTGATCGACACTGGAAACCTACGTTCCACGGGTGGTGAAGAAGCCAGCCTTGACCAGAAGTGGTTACCCCTTGAACTGGATCGGAAACTTGCCTTTTGCCACAGAGAGGAATATGACGGATCAAGCATCAAACAACACGTCAACGATGTTGCGGCTAAGGGAAATTTCCTAGCAGGCCAAATACAGAAGAAACTTTGTTCTTTTCTATTCATCATTAACGCTTCTATCCGCCTACATCTTTTTCTAGGAAGACACCTACATTTATTATTAATCACTAACTCTAATTTATCTATAATTTGTTCAAAATAATTGATCATTAAATATGTTATATGTTGTTAAGCAAATTCAAAAGTTGTATTTAGTTATTACAGAAGAAATGCAAACACGTACGAATCAGTATCTAAAATATATATCTAATATTTAGCCAAATGCATCCTATTACTATTAATTCAACTGGGGGCTTTACGAGCTATAATACATTATATATTACCTCTCACAAAGGCGTGCGGTAATATAAAAAGTAAAACATTGCTACGACATATTTCAGTATGTTCTGACTTCTGAAAATATCTTTTTGACAACGCCACAAGTAGAAGCATCATCATCCTTCTATCTGCATCTCTGGCCAAGATATTCTGGTGCGGAGGTAGTACCCCAAATAGATACTACTAGGTTTGCCATTGTTGGACTATCACTGCTAGAGCAAGGGAGGCACCCGTTGACACATGGCATGTAAGGTTTCGCATGAAATTACTGAACACCATGTCCTTACAGACCTCGGTTTCCCCTCCTTACTTGTTTTTTTACGTTTATACAAAACACCGAAACCTACTACTTTCCTTTATAACAACAATAATACCCCTTCAGTCATAACTGACCATCGTAATGCGCCCCTGAAGGTGACAGCCCTCATCAGCTAATTTTTCCTGGTGTTCCCTTTTCGACTTTTCCACCTCCTTCTGCTTGCTGTGTGAGCTTCTTTGGGCACAATCTGATGTGCGCCGCAGAATAGCATCGCCACGAGTCCTATCGGCAGCTTATCAATCCTCCAGGGTTTGCTGGATTTATGTCCATGCACTCAAGTCAATCTTGCACACAACTTTGAATCATCGCTGCGTCGCCCATCTATTCTGTTTCCGTCTGCCAGTTGTCCGTAGAAGGTATCTTTCGGGTACGACCATCTTCCATGAGGTAGACATGGCCAAGCCAGCGTAGTCTGCGCTGCCTAAGCATGTTATAATGCTTTGAGGCCAGCACGAGACAACAACTCGACATTTGTCACTTTAATCTTTCCACAAATTCTTAGATGTGGGTAGACACCGTAGATGGAAGTTATGACCTATCATTCCTTGCTTAGCAAAGGTTGTCCATTTCTGCTGCCATATAGAATTGTGCTGTGACGCAGGCGACATATACCACAGGCAGCTTTGGTCCTGCGTAGTGAGTTTAGATGTTTCCCCAAAACGCGATGTGAGGCAGGCAAAGGTAGCTGTCCAGGTCTTTCCAAAACGGCAGTCAATTTATGTCCCTCCAGAGAAAGTTTTTAATTGAATGGTAGACCCCAAGGTATGTGAAGTGGTTGCACCACTGCCACTCGCCAATTCATATTTATCGATAGAGTGATAAAAATATGGTGCAGCACTCCAATCATCCTTATTCAGATACACATTATGTTTTCTCTGTAGACCTATTGTGATGCCCAAAGACCTTGCAAAAGCTTGTGGTATTCGATTCATCACGCACTATAGAGCTTTCTTTTTGACTTTGAGATATGGGAAATTTGCAGCGTCATCCAGCGAAAAACAAGAGTCTCTAATAAGTGACCCTTACCATGATTTTTATTTTTGTATGGCCTCCGAGACATCAGAGCCTTGCGATAAATAAACAATGGACGGACGAGTCGGGGGAGACGGGCCAACTGACCTAGTGTGAAGGCATTAATCCTTTCAGGTTGGGCTTCTCTGAAAGCTAGTTTCAAGATTAGGGCTAAGAATATCCCGAAGAGGGTTGGAGCCTTATAACGCAGCCAACGGCGCGCAGCAGCGAAACTAAAACGCAGCCTTGTTTAAAAAAAAAAAAAAAAACAACTGGAAAAAAAAAAAATAACAAAACCGAAACGCCACACTTAACGCCACTTGCAAATGGTTCAAATTGCTGTGAATGTGCTCCAGCATACAGGACTGATCCTTTCATCATGTCCTCATGAAATGACATGAATCATTTCTTTCTATACAATGTCAATTTAGCAAGGAAAGGATCCTATTTTCATTTTCCCGGGGGTGGCAGGAGAATTTTGAAAGTTCATCACTCTACTAAAACAATGTCAAAAAAATAAATGCCTTTTATGAGGGATTAAGCCTAAAAAAAGAAAAAGGAAAATCGATAATAATAAAGTTCTTATTCTGATTTTTCTTTTTTTTTATTTTTTTTCTTTCAACTATACTACCTTCTTATATTATTTTATTTCAATTTTTTAATTTTTCATTTATTATTATTTATAACATATTTTATTAACTAATATAATTTATACTATTTTTTTATTATTATACTTATATTTATTTTTTTTTTTTTTTTTTTATTCTGCTTTTCTGCTCTCTCCATTTTCTCTTATTCTCTTGAATTTTTTTTCCTTTTTTTTTTAAATTATTTTTTCCTGAAGCAAGCTGGCGTGGGGGAGGAGAGAGAATATCATGTTCTGTTCTGTGTTGATCCAGTGCCCAAGCTTTCGGAGTCCGGAGGCTCGCGCAATCATCGGAACGGGGCTCTCCGGGAGGGAGCCGGGGGAGGAGGACGCGCATAGAGCTCGTCTCTCGGGGGAGCTCTCGGAGGGGAGGACTCCGGGCCGGGGCGTAGGAGCCCAACACTGTGACTGTTTTGATATATGGCTCTCTACGCGCGCCTGCTCTATGCGGCTCACGGCTAAAACTTGGGTGAGAGTCGCATTAAAAAAAAATATGACTCTTTTCTCTGTGAAGAACTTTCTCACACTCCTCACTTCCTGGCAAAAACGCTACCTCTAACACCAACAATACTAATAAGAAGTATATATCCCTGACATTATTACATTTCCCAGCTCGGACTTTTAACTTTTCCTTGTCAACTGGTTCACCCATATATATTTTAAAAAACAAGAGTTGTTCAAACACTTGGGCTAATCCTTCAATCACGAAAAGCAATCCAAAAACAAAATAAACACTCGCCATGTTCATATTTGTGATAACAATGTATTACCCTCGATCTACCCAAATCAAACTGTGGCTTCCGGTTTCAGCAAACCCCCTAACACAACCAACCCCGCTGCAGCCACCCTAATATGCTGGGTGGGGATTTAAAAATAAAGGCGCTGCTCACCCCCCAACTCTTATAAAATTTTTAACAACATTCTTTCCCTTATAACATCCACTGCAATTCTAATTATTCTATCATTTACTAGACCACAAAACAGTCACTGGTTGAGAATCTTTTGTCCTTGTGAAAAATATACTAAGAAAGCCATTAACTCGTTAAATAGTAAAACTCAAGGAACGTTGGCAGTCGCTGGACTGTTTGACCTAAAACTATAAAAATTCTGGTGTCCGTTCTCACCCTTTCCCCACCACCTGTTGGTCTGTACCCCACGATACATAACCGGTGTTATAACCAACTGTGATCAACCTAGTGTGTAGGGGTGGTTATATAGACCACCACAGACACATTCATCACTTAGTATTTAGGGATTTTCCCCCGTTAATTGTCCGCCAGTAATTATAGAAGGAAAAATGTCAGTCCCACAAACTGAAATCAACCCCACTACAACTCAAACGCCAAATCCCACGCCCTGGACTCAGACCTAGCTCGGATTTGGTTATTTGAGTTCCCCTTTTTCCCGCGACAAACGAAATGTACCCCATTGGTACCCCTCCTCAAACACACAAAATACAAACAACCCTCCCTTTCCCACACGTTACACGCCATATCCCTTGTGTTGTTTTTATCTGTTGTCTATATCTTCCACTTCTTAACATTTCTCACGAGTGCCTGTACTATACCTTTGTTTATTCAATATTTTATTAATTTACATTATATACCGCGAGCTGACGACTCATGAATGAATGAAACTAACATCAATAGCGGTAGAAAAATGCGTCCGTGCAGGTTTATATACTGATTAAAAACGTCGAAAAGTTAAAGGAACGAGAGATAGAGAGAGAAATAATTCCCGGGAATAAAGCTTAAAAATGTGTTTTAAACCTAAATGCCGAAACGTGACAGGCAAATGGGGTATTGATAGGGTTGTATTTTCTTTAGTTGTACGAGATAGGTCACTGAAAAGGTGTTAGCGGGGAGGCGGAATTTTAGTAAAGAGAATACAACAGGTGATCCTAACCCAGAGGTAAGAATGTATAGTATAGAGTTGTCGAGTAGATCATTTTACAGAATCGACTGTCACATAATGTTCACTATATCATTTAAGTGAGCCTTATGTTATGACTTGTCCATTAATAGAGCACTTCTGTAGGTTTGATCTTTAAAAAAAAAAATGAACTGTTGATGGGAATCGACCTCATTGCAGTCTGAGCAAACCTATATGTGCTCAGTTTCCCTCTGCAAACGTCGAAGGGTATGAATGCTAACTGTTCCCGTATCGCACTTGTTGTATACACGATGGATGCATTCTCTCAGCGCCGGATTATTCATTTGGCACATCAGGCACGGGCCTATTGCCCCATGCTTACGGGGGTCCCGCGAAAAAAATAAGCAACGGAGAAATATTATTTTGAGGAAATGTCCAGGCCCCTAAACAATTTTTAAAGATTCATTGCATTTATTTGTTTTCCATTCTAAAATAAAATAGTTAAAGTTCCGTAATAATAAAATAGTTTTTTAAAAGAAATTGGTTCAAACATTTTTTTAGTGCGTGTAAGTGCTGTTTTGTTACACACCTGGTCGTATTCAAAACGTTCAAGTTGACAGCACTGTCCAAATATTACTTGTTGGCTGGTGTAATAAATCCCAAAGTGTGCATTTGTGTAAATGTTTTTTTTTCTTGTCTTTGTTTAATATAATGTAATTGATTAGAATTTAAAAATTGCATTCTTTAATTACAAGAAATCTATATTTTTAATTGTTTACCTCTTGGGTCAAACATGAATCAAGAAAAACTAAATTCGCTTGCTGTACTTCTCACGAAAGCGGACATGCTTCGTCGTCTCGATTTTTATAACATAATCAAAGATTTTGCAATTTAAAAAAAAAAATCAAGAAAACGGTTATTCTAAATATTTCTCCATGACTTTATGATGTTTGTATGGATTAATTAATTAATTAATTAATTAATTAATTAATTAATTAATTAATTTATATATATATATATATATATATATATATATATATATATATATATATATATATATATATATATATATATATATATATATATATATATATATATATATATATATATATATATATATATATATATATATATAATTATATAATAAAATAACATTTATCTGAAATCCATTAGTTTTGATTATAGTTTTACCTTTTGGTAGATTAGAGAGGGGCCCCACAATATCTTGGCCTCCGGAGTTCTTAATCCGGCCCTGCATTCTCTCATGTGTCCATCTCTGCTAGTCTTACGTTAAATGTAAAATTCCAGTAATCTTAACAGTGTTGATTCTCGATTGGAATGTCTTTTTCTAGCAGGCGATTAGTAATTTCTTTTAGTATTTCTCCCGTATCCAAATACAATGTCCCCACTATGGGTGTCCTTGAAGCTAGTCTGTCAGGTCTTTCATTACCACGTACACCTGCATGACCAGAACAGTTGATCCACACCCGTTCTTGAAAATTCAAGGCTTCTATTGACTTTTCAAGTCATGCCGGAACCATCCACGTAAAGTTTCTAAAGCCTCTAAAGCGTTTGAAGTCCTTACTTACTTACTCAGTCGTTCCCCTTCTGCCGTGAGATGTAGAGGTTTGGAAGAGAGAGCGCCAAACTATCCTATCGGCTGTCTTCCTCCTGGCCTGGTTTCATTCTAGTCTTCGGTACATCAAAGATTGTCTAATGTTGTCCTCCCAGCGGACTCTGGGTCGTCCTGGGGGTCTGGATTCCTGGCTCTTTGTTTCCCATGCTTGTCGTGGTAGCCGATCTTCTCCCATTCTGCAGACATGGCAAAACTAGTGTGAAGTCCTTATAGTTAAAAAAAAATAAAGAAATAATCTTCTATCATCATCATGTGACGTATTCTTTCCAGAACGTTGTCTCCATTACAGCTGCTCTGAACGCATCACGATTCTGGGCAAGTCGACCTGCATCAGCCAAAGACAAGTTCAGACTCTCTGTGATGTCCTGGGTCCACCGTCGTCTAGGTCGACCCCTTCCCCTTTTTCCAGGGACCATGCCTTCCATCACTGTTTTTTCCAGACTATTATGTCTTTTTATATGACCGAAAAATTTCAGCTTCCTTATTGCGATGGTATTTAGGAGCCAATGAATCTTCTATATAAATCAGTTAAATATATCGTCAACTTTACAGAAAAAAAACAGGAAATTATTCATGTGTTTACAAGTAAGAAAAGGTAACGCAATGAAAATCTACTGTTTAATTCATGAACTAAATATGTTAGTGTTAGAAAACAAATTAAGACGATAGAAACAAAACACATTAATAAAAACGTAACGTAAAGACAGTACCCGATGTTATTTCAATTATTGCAGATATTTGGTAAGGAAAAAGTAAACATTTCCTTTACTTAGTCGTTCTCTTCTACCCTCGGGTATAGAGGTTTGCCAGAGAGAGAGAGAGAGAGAGAGATAGAGAGAGAGAGAGAGAGACAGACAGAGAGAGAGAGAGAGAGCAATACTAACCTATCGGCTGTCTTCCTCCTGGCCTGGTTCCAATCTAGTTCTCGGTCCTTCAGAGATTGTCTAATGTTGTCCTACCAGCGGACTCTGGGTCGTCCTGGAGGTGTGGATCCCTGGTTCTTAGTTTCCCATACTTGTCGTGGTAGTAAACACTAATTTAGCAAAGTTTATTCTTCTTCTGCGTTAAGTTTGTTAGTCATGCTAAATCTACAGGTCTGTCGCCAGGACGAAGTCCACAATTTTTTTTTTTCAGGTCCATTCGATAGCCCCAGAGCTTCTGCCACAGCCCCTAACCTCTGGCCAAGTATAACATCGTGGGTCATTGTGGAGATGTGGCCACAGGATTGGGATATGTTTTGGAGAAAGTGTTCTGGGTCTAGATTCCTGTTCCACCTAGACATTCATTAGTGTGAGGATATTCTGAAGCGATACAAGAGACCTAGTAATGTGTTGTGGCTAGTTCTCAGGCGGAAAAAGCATGGTCTGCATGTGTCTACGAAGCTGGTAGATTGGGTTCGAATCTGTTATCCGGGACCCAAAGACGCAGCAATAGAGAACGCAGTCAGCAACTCATAGCTTGACTGCCTGCGTCAGGACCAGCGAACCAGAGCTGGTCAAGACCACACTCCACCTCCACGTGGTGGTCCTGGAAACAGTCTGCAGCAGTGCAGTCTGGCTGAGCGAGTGTGGATCGCAATGGGAAGGCAAACCCGGTCCTAAAAAATGCCGTGCAGAAGTCGGATGTGTCGACCGAAAGGTGCAGATATCACAGCTTAGGCGTAAACAGACACAACGCAACCACCGTCCTTTTCAGGACGAACGAGGAAGAAGAAGAATCTGTTATCCATATCTCTTTCTTTTTTCTTCTTTGGTAGTTATATTGTTTTGGATTATTGTTTTGGTCTTTCGATAGGACAATGTATGGTTGAATCGCACAACTTTACCCCCAGCTCTAGACACAGCATCAGTTCTTTCATTCCCAGTGATTTCACAATGAGAGGATAACCACTAGATGGCAACGGTTGAAAATCTTTGGATAATATTAGACCGATGTCTGATGTCATGCAGCATGTTTTTATTTTTGACGATCCTGTATTGATTCCAATAGTGATCGGCAGTCTGTAAAGATCACTATCTTAGGTGGTGGATGCTGTTCCGATCTTAGGAGGATCCTCGGTGCTGGAGTAGTGCGATAGATTCTTCCCTGAAGCTGAGATCTTTCAGGTTGGGAACGCTATTCAGATAATTCTCCCAATGCTGAATCTTATAAAGATGCCTCATCCTCCATTCTTTACTGCTCCCTCTGCGGATCCATCTGTGTATATGTGTGTCCACTTCTTGGGGTTGAGTTTGCCTTCAATCATCTCCTAAGCCAGGGGTCGGGAACCCGCGGCTCGCGAGCCGCATGCGGCTCTTTGAGCCATCTTTCGGCTCGGCTCTCTACTACTTAACTCTTAGTGAATGAGGGATACCATGTGATTTTTTTTTTCATTCGGCTCTTCAGTTTGTTAAAATGGAGACAAAATTAAATATTTCGCTGTTTGTCACGGAAAGGTTCCCGACCCCAGTCCTAAGCCAAAGTGTGTAGTGAACAGATGTTGGTGCAGTGGCGTATTCTCTATGTGTGCTGTGCGTGCTGCGCACACATATGCCCGATGGATAATAAAAATTTAATTTATTATTCTATAAAATATTTCTCTTCTAAAGTTCTGCTTTCGGACCGCACGCATCAGGATAACGGATTTTCCCGCATAGAATCTACGAGTATATCTTGTTTCAGTTTCCCAGACGCGTTTTATAGTGCAGTTTTTATTGATTGGTTACAATCGCCCGAAGTTTCTCGGGTAATTCCGTCACAATGCGTGCGGTACCTTTCGGATTCACGTCTGGAGATTGGTTTTTGTGGATCGGGGTCATGGCCAGACACGTCAATACAATACGAACATGCGTGTGGTGGCCTTGCAGCTCTTGAGTTGTAAAAATCGGCTGTGTCCGTCCAGTGTTTTTTGTGATTAATCTTTGTTAGTTGCCGGGAATGCAGATTATTACAGTGACAGTGAGTTTCAAGTTGTAAGTTAATTAGTATTTCGGAGATAATTGACATATACCCCTAATAGCTATCGTTGCGTAATTAAATATAGTTGGTTTTTAAATTAAGAGGGGAAGAAGTTAAATAGTAGGCGTACATATTCATTTTAAGTAGCAGCACGCCTAGCTCGCATTACCAGGATACGCCACTGGTCTGGTGGTATTTCTTTCTTATTTTGTGACCATTGAGGTATTTTTATGGTAATAGTTTGGCTCCTCAAAATCGATTAGTATTTCCAGTTATGTAGGTTGGTTAGGGAGGAGGTCTTCACGACAGCGATGCAGATGTTTGGAGATATAGTTAGAATAATCTGGTTCTCTTCAGTCTGTTTTTAGTCGTGCTACGACGTTTAGCGTGCAAAGGATGATTTGGCATGCGTGGTCTCTTCTCACTGTATGTGGCCATGGAGCTCCTCTCCCATCGCAAAATCGGGAAACCCCCGATAGCTAAAAATGTACATTGAAAGATGACCTCATCACGTGAAACGAATCTAAGAAATCTCTAACCTAAATTGCTTAACTATCCCGACATAATAAAGCCAAGGTTTATAGCACGGCGTCATAAAAGCATAAATGTAACATCTGCACTTTATAAGATTATAACGTAAGATACTTTTGCACAATCTTGACAGGTCTATTTTTAGTAACAAAATGTTATTTTAGGCAATAAAATACTCATAAAATTATATTCGTAAAATGCAAATATTCAGATACAAAATTATAAACTTAGTATTGACACTATCGATACCGGATAGAGCAGATTAACCAATGAAATAAGACATAACAAATATAGCCTTGAATCACAAAAATATCATAAATCATTTAACATCAGATAGATTAGTATATAAGACCATGACGAATACTTTAAAGTCAGTTGTCACCAAGTCAGTTAACGAGTTAACACAGAGTTAACATTAAGATTTCTTGGACAGAGCAGAGTTGTTCAAACTCAGAGTACTGAGACCCTTCTCAGTATACACCTCGGTTATTGTCAAACGTCACCCGTGTGTTGAGGCCCGAAAGGGGAGCAAAGAATAGTAACACTGTACCCTACCATGCATGTCGTAAAAAGCGACTAAGGAGCGTTGTGCACGGGGCTGATTACCCCATCCCGTAAAAAACATTACAAAAAAAACTTCAACAAATATGGACAAGTCAAATACAGAATATAAATCACCTCAGCCGCCCAAGACAGAAGAAGGTTCTCTGGAAAGGAGGCGCATGAAGCAACCTAGAGAAAGCCGAAAGGAGTCTGGGTTGCCGACTCACCTTTTTTTCGTCTAGGAAAATCTCCAGGTTTGGCACCTGGAATGTTCGCACTCTATGTGAAGAAGGGAGAACTACACAGGTAGCAGCAGAAATGACAAATTACAGGTTTGATATCCTGGGTCTCTGCGAGACACGGTGGAAGGGCATAGAGAAGAGGAGATTGATCACAGGAGAAATGGTATTGTCCTCAGGACATGAGGAGGAAAGAGCCCACCACAGTGAAAGAGTGGCTCTAATGCTGTCTAGGGAAGCACAGAAGGCACTTATAGAATGGGAAGCAATGGGACCCCGAATTATAACAGCAAGGTTTAAATCAGCCAAGAAGAAAGAAAATATAAACAGCATCTAGTGTTATGCACCTGTCGTAGATTTTTGATAGGAAATTAAGACTTGGGTTGGTCCCTTCTGAATAGATTAGAATAAGTGATAGTCACAGTGAGAGATTCTGGGAAGGTTAAGGCGGCCGGCGTGATGCCGACCACATCACCCCTAGTGTGCCGATGGTCAAGAAAATATGGGCCTAACAACATATTCCCAATATGCCTCAATGGGCGTGTAACGGGATCCTTTACCTTTTTTTTTTTTTTTACAGTGAGAGATGATAATAGAAAAGAGATTTCCACGAGTGAGATGGTAGAATGTGATAGAGGCTGTCTCTGAGATCGAGAAATCTTCTCTCTCTCTGCCTATCTTCTACGACAGATTTAGAGGAGTCAGACAGTCTAAACACACACACACACGCACGCACGCGCGCGCGCGCACACACACACAAACACACACAAACACACACACACATATATATATATATATTAATATATCTCTATCCACTCACGTGCACGCACATTCAAATGACGACAGTTAAACACACAGACGTGGGAAAACTATAACAATGATTAAACAGATAATTTGGAACGAGCTGACCAACACGCTGATTAAGTTCTCGAGAAATTTTTAATTATCATCTAAAATCTCATCACAACACATAGAAATTACATCAAAGCATATACCAATAGTCATACACTCAATACAAATGCTACAAAAATGATAGACCCACAGTATGATCTTATCCCTCAATGTATGCCCACAGTCCTGTTAGAAGAAAGTGATAGCCCCAAGGAATCAAGGATACATATGATTAGGTCTAATATTTCCCCCTTTTTAAGGTATGGACAGACTTGATATCTCTGCTCTATTTTAAGGGAAATATGATTAGCAATACTTGCATACAGAAAGTTAAGACAGCAAAATGGGTGCCAAATTACAACATTAAAGAAAACACTCCGTCCTGCATTCACTCTATTCAGTCAGCAGTGATCACGTGCATTTGTTCATACTCACAGCTTTGATAGCCACTTCTGGAAACACAATGTTTAGGACATTCACATACAGAATCGTCAAAGGCAGTCTTTGACCAAGAAATCCCCAGTTCCAAAAAGACGGGATGAATTCTCTGCTTCAGGGAACGATTCCTTGGGTGTTCTTATTTTTTTTCGGATGCTGTTTAGGTCACATTAAAATTGTCCAGGCACGAACATTAACAACGAGCACCGTGTCAATAGCTTAGGTTTCTAGAATTGAGGAATGTCAGATCGGTGTCTACTTTCAGGAAAGGACTATATTTGGTCACCACACCACTAGTCAAAACTCCGTCGGAATGTTACTGACGTTAATATATTACTTGCCACATAGGCTAAAAATGTACTTGAGTTGTTTCTCAGGAAGAATTAAATATGGCGCGATAGGCCTGTTACTTCATTTAACCTATAGGGTACTTGTAAAGATTATGCACCAAGGCTTTCAAGGAAAATGTTTTAGTTCTTCACAGATATCACTCATCAGTACTTAACACTGGCAAAGTTAGGGTTAACCCCAGTATTCACTGAATAAAGGAAAAAACACATATAAAATAATTATACATACTAGGTACTCGTTATAACTTACATTTTTAAACTGCAAGCGTACAGCTTGACTTATCATTTAAAACTTCACGTAAAATAAGTTATATACATAAAATCAATCATCATGAATTAGGAATACTTACGTATCCCGTCAATACTCACTGATGTAGCATTTCAGTTATAAGTTAATTTTAAAATATATTCTCGTCTGATTATTTAGCAGTTAAATTTAATTCCTGATAGCTACCTGGTTTTAAGCTAGAAATTATACTTTATTCTGCTTTTCACTGAAACACGTCACTAGAAAATAATACAGACTATATTTTAATTAATCTGCACAAAAATCTAACTAGGGAAATAAGCGATTTAACACTTTAAACACTTCACAAAATTACTAGATATCTAATATATAATATTTACCTCCGCACAGAACAACACATTAATACCACAAACTAGAATCATTCAATATTATGGTAGTCTAGAACTCGGCAAAATGTTGCCCAGAAACTAAAGACTTTTCAGTACGCAAGATATTTTTCTAGCCTGGCTATCTGTCTACTGCAGATTTAGGAGTAAGAATGAAAATCTAGTTTCAAACTCTTGTTAATATCTTAAACCCGACAAAGGGTCCCAACTTATTTCGCAGAACGAAATAATCTCCCCTTTCCGTCTTAAAAACCTTACATTTAACACTTCCCATTACTAGACGTTTGCCATAACTGACACTTCTCGTCTTCACACCTCACGCTGACCAGGGCCAACAGTGAGTGCCGTGTCAGATGGGATTTCTAGACAACTGTCTCAAACTGCGTCTTGGAGATGTCGGTTATCGCGCCTCACCTGAGCGCTCAGCCGATGCAACTCGTTGTGGCAGGTGAAAATGTAGACGATATGTCGCCTATAAGTCTGGCGAAAGCGAATATTCACAGTTTACGTCTACAACGCAATAACCTCCCGAGCCTGGCATCTACGTAATAACATCACTAGTGCGTTTCTAAATGAGAACAGACACTCGGCGAAAGTTTGAATGGGAAAAAGTAATGTTTAAGTCGCAAACGAACGAATGCGAAAAATTACAAAAAGGATAAAAGAGTGATAATAAGGTAGAGGACACGGGTAGAGAAAGAAAGGAAAATAGTAATGTTTAAGTCGCAAACGAACGAATGCGAAAAATTACAAAAAGGATAAAAGAGTGATAATAAGGTAGAGGACACGGGTAGAGAAAGAAAGGAAAATAGAAAATTTATTGATCATAAAACTCTATGTGACAGCACCAACAAATGATGAAGAAGAATCTGAGAAAGAAGACTTTTACACCAGACTACATAATGTCTTGGACAAACAGAAAAGAAAGGACTTCACAATTTTTATGGAGGACCTAAACGCGAAAAAAGGAACAGACAACAACGGCTTTGAAGAAATCATGGAAAAGCATGGATTAGGTATGATGAACGAGAATGGGGAACTATTAGCAAACTTCTGTGCTTCAAATCAACTAGCAATAGGAGGAAGCATATTTCCACATAAACGAATACATAAAGCAACATGGATATCACCTGACCACAGAACTGAGAATCAGATTGATCACATATGCGTATGTAAGAAGTTTAGGTCATCATTGCATGATGTAAAAGTATGTAGAGGATCAGATGTGGTATCAGACCACCATCTTCTATTGGCTAAAACAAAATTAAAACTCAAGAAATTTACATAGTTATAGACAACAGTATAATGTGGAATATCTAAGAAATCAGGAAATAACAGAAAAATTTGCAATCACAGTATCCCACAAATACCAAGGACTCCAACAGCTGGAAGATGAAGCAGATACGTGTGGCAGATAAAGGGAATAACTGACGGGCAAAGGGAACGAATAAGGAGAATTGGAGATAGGAAGGTTCAGATAGAGTACAAAAAGGGGATGCGCGAACAGGAGTGCGCACGAGAAAAGGGGTGAACGGAAATCCAGTGAGTCACGCTTTTCAGCAGTCCAGAGGCGTGAGTTAGAGAGTGCGGATCGCACTGATACGCGAGTAGCCATGTTGAAGGCAGTACTCAAGTAAACTGTGTGATGAATATTTCTCTGACAAGGAGACGAGTTTGGGTGACGATTAACCCAACATATTGAATAGGGCGAATTGTTGTTTAGAAGGAGGAACGGTGTGAGTTAGATTTATATTCAGAAAAGGGAAAAGGTACGTAGAGTGAAATCTAATATTCTACATTATTCAAAACCAGGCGCAACATAGCCACATGTGTGCATCATCTTTGTCACAGTCCGAAAATCCGGGCATTGCTTGAAACAGTTCCACAACTTCATTTATACAATCATCATTTGTGTCCACTGCAGTAGTTTTCATTTCCTCCTTTTTTCCCAAGCAATCTATTCCAAGCCTTGTTGAGATTATCTTGTGACAGGGTGGTCCAAGCATCAGCTAACATATAGCAGCAGTCTTTGAGATTAAGCTTGTTGGAAAACGCCACCACACTTTCTTCATCTTCAGCCAACAATAAACGACGCAGGACTTCCTTCTTGTACATCTTTTTAAGCTTTGCTATAACACCCAGATCCATTGGTTGAATCAGTGCTGTTACATTGGGAGGCAGAAAAATTACTTTAAAATTTGCATCAACTGCATTCAATGTATCCGTCTCTGGATGAGATGGTGCATTGTCCAGTAGAAGAATTACTTTTCCAGTTTTCTTTTCTTGTTCTCTCAACCTCTTCACATTTGGGATGAACTGATTTGTATACCAATCAAGAAATATTTCACTATTCATCCAAGCACTCATCTGTGCTTTGTAGCCCAATGGGAGACATGTCACATTCTTTAAACAACGTGGTTTTTTGGCTTTGCCGATCATTAGCACCGGTAAACGATGACTTCCACTGGCATTCGCGGCTACCAAAATTATTACTCTCTCTTTGCATTTTTTAAACCCAGGGGCAGCTGCTTCGCGCTGAGATGCAAGTGATTTTTGAGGCAATGATTTCCAGTGTAAGCCAGTCTCATCGGCATTATACACATCATCGAGTGAATAACCTTCTTCTTCCAAAAAAGCCAAGAATGTTTCTTTAAAATTTTCAGCGGCAGTTGCATCACTAGATAAAGATTCCCCTTAAATCTCCAATTCTCGTATGCCATGACGAGATTTAAAGTGTCTTAACCATCCCTGGCTAGCCTTAAAGTCAGGAGGACCGTCAAGTTGATTGTTGAACTGAAGTGCCTTTTCACACAATAGAGAGCCAGAGATAGGTTCCCCTTTGCTTCTTCTTTGCACAAACCATATATACAAAGCCTCTTCCAATTTAAAATCTTTCGCATTTCTCAAGGTTTTACGTTTCCTCGACCCATTTTCACTATCCAATTTCGACGCAAAACTCATAATTTTATCCTTGTTACTTTTGATGTCAGAGACGGTAGCTTTCCCAACATTGAAAATCCTCGCAAGTGAAGACACAGTTTCACCTTTTCCTAGTCTCTTGATAATTTCTGTTTTCGTTTCAATTGACAAAACATTGCGGTTCCTTTTATATGCTTTAGGCCTACTGGAAGATGCCATATCGCACAGAGAAATACGTGTACACCAAAATTATTCTGCTGTAGTAGCAGACACAATTATTTTAAGTTGAACTGTCTGTTTAGCCAGTGTTCTGCCTAGAACGCACACGTACACTGGATTGGTAAACCAGATATTAACTGACTTTATGATCTAACTGACTTCCTGTACGTAAGCGACCGACCATTAGCCCATCCCATCCTCTACAAATTGTTCGCACACATTTGAAGCTTGCCGCATCAAAAGATTCAGAAATGAAGTCTAACGTGACTGGTGGCGCCTGATTTTTTTTTTCTAAAAAAAGTGTTCGGATAATTGGATGTTCGGATAATTGGGGTTCGGATAAATGGAGTTCTACTGTACCTATCAAAAATTTAAGACAGTTGCCTCATAAAAGACAAGAATGGAAAACTGCTCAGCAATATACAAGAGCAAATGAAGAGGTGGACAGAATATTTTGAGGACCTTCTCAATAGACCAGCTCCACAAAACCCCCCGGACATCCAGCCAGCAGAAGAAGAGCTACAAATTAACGGTGAAAGACCAACGAAGGAAGAAATAAAGAAAGCCATAAAGCTTCTAGGAGATGGAAAAGCGTCTGGATCTAATGGCATTCCAGCAGAGGCCATCAAAGCAGATATCGACACGGCTACGGAGATGTTATATAAATTACTTGGTAAAGTCTGGGAAAAGGAAGAGATACCAGCAGAATGGAAGGAAGGATATCTGGTTAAGTTGCCTAAGAAAGGAAATTTACAAGAGTGCACAAAATATAGAGGAATAATGTTGCTACCAGTGCAAGGAAACGTATTAAATAGGATTATCCTTGAGAGATTAAAAGAGTCCATAGACAAGAAACTGAGAGATGAACAAGCAGGTTTTCGACAAAACAGATCCTTTACAGACCAGATAGCTACTTTGAGAATAATAGTTGAACAAAGTCTGGAATGGAATTCACCATTATACATCGGATTTGTGGACTACGAAAAGGCATTTGACAGTGTAGACAGAGAATCACTTTGGAAATTGATGTGGCATTATGGAGTTCCCCTGAAGATCATTAATTTAATAAAGAAAACATATGAAGACATGACATGCAGAGTTCTTCATGAAGGACACCTTACAGAACCGTTTGGGATAAGAACAGGAGTGCGACAGGGATGCCTCTTGTCTCCATTTCTTTTCTTATTAGCAATAGACTGAGTTATGAGAACATCAAAAACACACAACAGAAATGGAATCCAGTGGACTCTGACTAAGCAGCTGGATGATCTGGATTTTGCTGATGACTTGGCTCTTCTGTCCCATAACCGTAATTAGATGCAGGACAAATTGAACACACTCACAGCAATTGGGTCTGAAAATACACAGGGAAAAGACAAAGAAAATGAGAATAAATGCAGGTAATGAAAACAGGGTTGAACTTGAAGAAGCACCAATACAAGATGTAGAATCGTACACATATCTTGGCAGCAATATAGACAAAGCCCAATGGGCTGATCACCCGTTGGCTTGTCACACCGATTACGGAAACAACGGCAGATGGATCTATTTGTTGTTGCCCTAAAGACGCCGCTAGGCGTGATGGGAAACTACAACAGAGAAAATCAATCTGCTGTTGCCCTTAAGACGCCACAAGGCGTGATGGCCTCTGACTGCTTGGTCGGTCTTTGGCTAAGGACGGAAGAAGAGAAGAAGAAGAATATAGACAAAGTTGGGGGGACAGACAGTGATATTAAAATAAGAATACAAAAAGCAAGAGGAGCTTTCATTGCATTGGGAAATACATTTAGATCAAGAGAAATCGGATCCAATACGAGAAAAAGAATCTTCAACTCAAATGTGAAGTCAGTCCTATTGTATGGCTCTGAGACATGGAAAACAACAAAGACAACAACCAAAAAGCTACAGACTTTCATAAATGGGTGCTTGCGTAGAATAGAGGGATTAAAATGGTATGACAAGGTTACCAACGTGGAACTGATGACAAGAACTAGACAAGTGCCAGTGGAACAAGAGATGAGAAGAAGGCGATGGATAGGACACACACTGAGGAAACCTGTTGATAGCATTACAAGGCAGTCCTTGTTCTGGAACCCCCAGGGCAAGAGAGGCAGAGCTAGACCAAGAAGGAGAAGAGAGCTGGAAACAGGTGAAAATGATGAGGAGAACGTGGAAAGAACTTGAGATGATGGCACGTGACAGGAGGACTTGGCATGTGTTTGTTGAAGGCCTATGCTCCTTTGGGAGTGGAGGGTTATGAACGAATGAATGAATCACGTTTGCTTACCTGAGTTTCTCACGCGAGCCGATCTGCCAATTATCGGTCATTAGACATGTGCACGTGGAAATAACGGACTGTGTGAAGAGATACAGGGGCGATAATATTTTCCCGACCACCTTTGATGTTCGTACGTTCAGGGGGAGGTAAATTGTTTGATCTGCGAAAGGGGACGAAATGTAAGAGAGGCCCGTTGCACGGCTAATTCTTCTGATGTCAGTCAACTTCGCTGAGTAGAGCAAACGAATAAAACCTTTCATTCGGGAAACGCAGTTTCCTGATTTCTCTGCTATGCAGAATATGTATTCCTCTAGAGATAATAACACCATGATCTGTATATATTCTGCGTTCTCTCCAGGTCAGTTATCAGCGACTCGCTCAGAAATTTTTGGATAATCATAACACGCCAGACTAGAACCATTCTTCGCTAAATGTGTTAAATTGTCTCGTGGGGATTTCATTTTCCGATTTGTGGTAATAGAAATTGTGCTTAAGTGTTAAAATGTGTTAAGTTTACCATTTTAATTCACTGTGATTCCCTAGCGTTAAAACTAGAGAAATAACATAACTCGTAGATATTTTCTTGCCAGTTGTTCAGTTTAATGTAAATTCCATCACCCCACTTTCTTACACAAGAAGATACGGTTTAGCTGACTGGGATTATTACGCGTGAAGGATGAGTGACGAATAGAATTCGCATTATATTTCATTGTGTGAAATTATATAAGTGACTAGTGTTAATAGCATGTGACAAAACAACAGACGCCGACAATCAAATAGCTAGTTGTGACAGGCGATTTTTGTTAAAGTGCATATAGATAAATTGAATAATAATTGACTTTGTGCGCTGTTCATTTTCTCGCAGGCAATAACGGGGTAGGACGCATACCTTTTTTTTACCGACATGCCATAGCGGAAAACTTACGTGTGGATAGGATAGTAGCATTTCATTTTTTCATAAATGTTCTTTTCTTCCTAAATAGTACCTGATAAAAAACCAGCGGCCAGCGGTCTTAATTTGGGTCTTCGACTATTTGGGCTAGTTCGGTCCTCTTTCTTTATTCAGAGAAGGATTAATGGTGTCTTCTTCTTGGCTTACAAGTCCCAAGTTCCTTCGTGAACCGGTTGGGCCAAAGAGACAAATAAACATTAATATTAAATCTTAACTGGACTATACCTTACCCAGAATTATTTATTCAATTTTTCCAGCCCACTGGGCATACGAAAGAACATATATTCCTGACGTTTGACAGTCGTATCAACGGAGTGATCCAGAAAGTTACGCTGTTTCAAAATCGGCACTCACCATAGAGCCAGCCGATAGGATTTACCATCATCATTTTTCTTACATATTGTAACATTTTTTCTTAGCAAACAGATGTTTCGCAATAATGGAGAGAAAAAGAAAGAAGACCGTCAATTGGAAAGTAAGAAAATTGTGGCGGAAATGGAAACTCTGTCGTCCTATATATCTTTGTCCTCTTCAATGTTTCCTACTGGTTTAGATTCGTGAGTGTAATAGAAAAAAAATACAAGGGGGTTTCCTCTTGCTTTCTGTCGGTCCTTTCTTCTTTGATTGTACTTTTGTTGTTGTGGTAAAATGGGATGTTATAAATATTTATAGGGGACTTAGTGTACTGACTGAGATCCGCTGTGAAGGTATCTGTATCTAATAAGTGTAGTGTAGTACAGATGACCTTACTTGCTACCACATATTTATACTTCAGTCAGAATTATTCTGGAATGTTGTGATGACTACGTTGAATGTCTAGTGTTTTGTAAATGATGAAGTGTAAGTCACAACAATAACCGACAGATAAACAATTTAATTTATTCCACCACACTTGACAACAGTTTGACACTCACATACATATAACACTCTATGATACTATCTTAAATGAGTCACTGGTAAATTTTCAAATATATATGTATTAAGTACTTTCACTAATAGAGATCCTGATTCATCTACACAGTGAACCAGGAATCATAATAAAATGTAATCACAATTTATATGTACATAATTTATAAATATGAATCTTGAAATGACATATTTTATTAGTATTATTCTATGTGTGTCTGTTGTGTAGTGGTACTATGAGGTAATACTGGTTTTGTATTTTCAAGCTATGTTGGTATTTGTCATCATGACTTCAAGTGTTTGTTTCTGTTGGAACTAGTATTGGAGATGTTCTCAGTTCCTGGCATTAAAACAATTAATTTCCCCTCTTATTTTTATAAAATGTCAGTTTAAGATGGGGTTACATAATGTTGAGCTCCGCTGGCCACATAGGCTTATCTTTCGTGATGGCGGCAGGAAAAGACTCCTCTGCTCGATTGCTCCCCTGTGTTCTGGAGACACCTCACTGTTTGCTATATGGACCAAGGAGTATGCTGTCCACCTCTGGATTCAGCAAAGCTCTGACCAGGTGCTGCTCAATAACTTTAGGACCACAGTCCCTGAAACAAGAAGGTTGTACCTCCTACTTCAGAACTAATTTATACTTCTATTTCTACACTGAGCACAATACATAACAAACACTGAGTTCAGAGCGGTAGGCCAACTGCTATCTTCATCTGAAATAATTTACACCAGTATTCTCCTCCCTAGCGGGTTTCAGGCCGAAACGATCATGTATTGATCAAATATTCACACTAAGAACAATTATAGAAGAATCAGTGGAAAGGCAATCGCCACCTATTATCACCTTCGTCGATTTTCAAAAAGCCTTTGATAGTCTACACCGCCCATCATTGTGGAAGATACTTACAATCTATGGTTTTCCAACAAAATATGTGAATATAATCAAAGCGCTATATGACAATGCAAGATGTTGTGTTAGAACAAATAAAGGGAATACAGAATGGTTTACAGTAGAAACAGGGGTGAAACAAGGCTGTATTATGTCACCACTACTTTTTGGAATAGCTATTGATTGGGTTATGAGAAACTATACCCACAATGAACAATTGGGTATAAAATGGACAAATGGAAAATTCCTGGGGGACCTGGATTTCGCAGATGATGTAGCATTCTTAAGTTCAACACCAAGACAATCCCAAGAAGTAATAAATAATTTGTGTCATCTCTCGGTTAAAATTGGTCTCCAAATAAATGCCTCTAAAACTAAAGCTATGAACTTTTCTAACGAGACCTTTGATATCATCTTGAACGGGGAAAAACTACAGAAAGTTGAAAGTTTCAAGTATTTAGGCAGTACAATGTCTCAGGATGGTGACACAACAAGAGAAATCCATACTAGAATTGCTTTGGCAGCTAGCGCCTTCAATAGATTATCTAACATTTGGAAATTACGATCATTGAATATACATACCAAGCTTCGTCTGTTTAATTCAAATGTTATCTCAGTGTTAACATACGGCTGTGAGAGTTGGAAAATAACAAAATCATTGGAGAACAAGCTGAATACATTCGAGAACAATGTCTTAGAAAACTCATGAACATCAGTTGGAAAGAATTCAAGACTAATCGACAAATAAGAGAAGACTCTAGGCAGAAATATGTCTCCGACTATATAAGGAAAAGACGATGGTCATATATCGGTCATGTCCTACGAATGCAAAACGACAGATTACCACTACAGGCGCTCACTTGGGTTCCTGAGGGTAAGCGGAAAAAAGGAAGACCAAAAGAAACACTCAGAAGAACAATAATAAGAGAAGGAAGAACGTTGGGCCTAAATAATGTGCAAGAGCTAAGAGGAGTGGCGTCACAACGAACAACCTGGAGAGCACTGGTTTCTGCCTTATGCGCCGTGTTTGGCGCTTAAAGAATTTATTATTATTATTATTAATGGTTACTACGCCTCTGCAATTTCATCTGTAAGTCCTTCTATACAATAGGATAGGTGTCAGTGTACTATTTGGTAATTCCATGTAGTTTTACTTTTCTCTGACACCTTCTGTTCAGGTTGGAGCACTATATATATATATATATATATAGGCCTTGCCTCAGGTTCGCTACTGAACCACACACATATACAGACATAAATTATTAATTTACATTCAATTTTCATTAAAAAGATATCAAATATTTCAAGCTTACCACAATTCATGGAAATAATAAACAGATACGTTGACTGGTGAAGAATAATGGCACAAATTATGGCACAAATTCCGACCTGCCTCTGTCTCAGGCTTTTATTTAGAAATATATAAACCTGATTCTCAAACGCACTGTTGCTTTAGAAAGTATTTTTGAAAATCTGGTGCTGAAACTAACGCGTCTAAGTGACTATATTGACGGGTCTAACCAATCGTGCCATGTTTACCCAAGCGTTTGAAAAAAAGTACCCCTTCCATCCGTCTCCCCTAACAACTAAAAATAGTATTTATAGTCCGACTAATCGTGTTTAGCCTTACATTTATTTCTATCCAATCACATATGATTTAACATGGGGACCTATTTCCCGTACAATGGTGGTTTAAAAATCTGCCACTGAGCGATTCTGATTTTGGTGTTGTCTGACAGCACCATTGTTTTATTTTGGCTATAACTTGTTAATTCCTAGACTATTTGCATAACACTTAACATATTCTTTGTCAGCAAGTCCTAAGGAACCCAAATATATAAGTTTTATGGGGCTAAGTGGCGGCGTTCAAAATATGTATTTTCCAGGATAGTCGTGCTGTTACCACCTCCTCACTTCCAAACTTTTAGGGTGTCTGCTGTACTGTCATACTAATGTCAGGATTTCGGACATAAAACAGTAGAATGTCATGTTTCCCAATAAGAATTTTTCAGGTTTTTAAACATACTCTCGTAGTTGTAGTGTTTTTCCGATCAGCCCTCCCTTCTTTCTATCCTAAGTCCATCCGTCCGTTCGTTTATGGTAACGTAGTGTAATTAATGCTAGTATTAATTTAGGTCATTAATCAGCTTGCGTATCTCAAGGTTTTTCTCAGAACTGCAGTACCCGTTTTATTGTGTTGTGGAAACGCGTGTATGATGCAGTAGGCTTACTATCAACGTGAAAGCGTTACAATTTTGCAGACGGAGCATAAAAAGGGGGATCTCGAGTACCGTCATTGTGACAGCACTGTTCTTTACCATTCTTCTTTCCTTTTATAGAATTTATTTGTTAGGCTTTACATTTACCTTTTAATTTATATATGTGGATTTAGAATGTTCCACGACAGTTTTACAAATATTGTTTAATTGGACGTACTGTGTTTTATAGATTATAATATTTTCCATTTGTAAAATCCCTTATTTACTTAATTAGTCGTCCCTCTTCTACCCTGGGATGTAAACGTGTGTCATAGAGAGCATCATGCTATCCATTCGGCCGTCTTCCTCTTGGCTTGATCGATCTAGTCTTCGGTCCTTCAGAGATTGTCTACTGTTGTCATCCCAGCGGACTCTGGGGCGCCCTGGAGGTCTGGATTTCTGGCTCTTAGCTCCCCATATTTGTCGTGGTAGCCGATCTTCTCTTCATTCTGCAGACATGGCCAACCGATCGTAGTTGGGACTGTTCTACTAGGGTCTGCAGGGTGGGTTTTGAGGCTTTGCCTAATTGTCTGGTTGCGGACTATGTCCCTTCTTGTTACTTCAATGTAAAAAATCACAAATATTATTTCCGAACAAATTCGTAAACGACTTGGCAATTTATTGCGTGTGTTTATTTGTATCCCCATCTTGCGATGATTGTGATATATAAATTACAAAAAGAAAACGGTATTGAATCAGTTTTACAAATTTACAGTGCACAGGAAACACGGGGCGTTTCGGGGTTCAACCTTCGTCAGCCACAGTTTCAAACAGGTGACAAAGAAAAGAAATATAGACAATTCAAAAGAAAAAGACAAGGGACACTGTAAACACTTAGAAAAATGATGAATGAACAAAAAAACGATTTGATGATTGATACAGAAAGGTTTTTTAAATGTAAACACCACAGGTAAGGCTTGGAAAAAGTACAAGAAAAAAGCAAGTGAAAATACGGAAAGAGAAAAAAAGAAAAAGAATATCGACTCATTATTACTTGATTATTTATTAATTTACGTTGTTGTGTGTAAAATGTTTTCCTTCGAGTCGGCTTCCAGCAGAAGGAGTAAGTGCATATATATGTATTTTTATTTGTTGTAAGTTTTCACATATATGCACTAGTATGTGATCTGTTTGGTTAGCTTAAAATACTGTTATAAGATCCTTCTTCACGCGTAACCCCCTCCCCTCCTTTCCTCCCCACTATTTACGCTTTCCTAGATTCTAAGATTTCGTTTAATCAAAAAAGTTTCTATAACCCATAATTTTTTTGTAAAACGCACTTCCCTTTATGGGCCCAAGATTAAGCACAGATTGTGTAATCAATTTTCTAAATTTTGGATTGAATATCACGTAGATAAAGAAGTTAAAAGCACCGTTACACAACTGGAGAAAATTAACAAACAATGCATACAGCCGAGCAACATAAAACCCCACTTCTAAAAGTCATAACTATTTTTTTCCACCAATCAGAATACAGCCAACAGTGACCACAATTGTGGGAATAATAGGTAATATGTACCATGAAATTATGTTATAATATAACTCCATTCTACTGCCTATGTAGAACTTCTGCAGAGTTGCGTAGCCTATCCATTTATTTGCCACCTCATAGTAGAAAACGAATAAGCGGACCCTATACCGTGAAATAACTGCGGTGGGTATCTGCAGCACAAAAGACAAGATTACAGCAAATTTAGCACCTAAAGGCGTGACCAATCTAGAAAACTGTAGAGGAAAGAAAACAGCTACAATACGTTCTAGTGTGATGAACACTGTTAAGGTTACCGACATTCCCACGGCAAGTACGGAGATGACGTTTATTGTCAACGTCGCATTGTAACAAATAATGACTGAGTTCAAGTCCATCGTCCAGAAAATCGGTGGTTGAGAAGCATACATCATCAAATATGGAATGTTAATGGAGTTTAACATGAGAAAAAAATCCGACACGGCTAGACCAAGCAGAAGGATGTTTGACGGCTTATCTAGTCCATTCTTTATGACGATCAATCCACTCAGAGCATTTGCTATCAAGCCCACAATGGCTAAGGTGGGTAAAATGATCAAGTCTGCGTACCTAGCAATGGTAGTAAACTCTTCTATAGTAATGACCATTTGAACTTGATGTGATGTCGTCTGATTTAGAGTTTTAGCGTTCCCTTCCTCAAGGCTCATATTCCCGTCCATGTTTAATCGCTTCTTCTGGTTTTTGTTCCTGCAGTGAATGACAGCAAGTAATATACAGGTTGATCCTGATAACCGAGTGTCTGAAATGTATGATATAAAATAGTATTAGTTAATGTAACAAGAAGGAGAGACTTCAAACTAAGAAATATTCTAAACCATAAGTAACATATTTATAACCCCAGTGTCATTCCCGGGGGTATCCGGTGAGACAAAGAACGAACCGGCCTACTACTTCCTCATGCATGTCGTATTAGGCAACTACTATAAGGTCATGCATGAGGCTGGCAGTCTCATGCAAAACAATTTGCTACATAAGCCATCGAGGCAAGATCATGTAAATGCGTAGGCTTTCTGTGAGGGGACCAGCTGCAATGTTGCCCCTATGCTCCTTAATAAGCAAAGAGAACAATGACGATAATAATGATAAATATACTGCAATCACTGGTGCCTATACATTGTACAGGTATGACAGCTTGCGTACCCTGACAACTCCAGGAGTTATGCCAACGGAAGTTTTACTCCTGGCAGGTTCTACCAAGCTGGACAGTTTTGCGCTGATAGGGGTCAGACGTTAAGCTGACATCCTGGTCGTCCAGGTTGGGGGTTTTAGCACAGGGCCCCTGTCTATGTAAAAAAAAAAAAAAAACCACACACACAATCATGTTTCGGAAACAGCAACAGATGAACTAGCTTTGCTGCGGAACAGACATCCAGAGTCTGAGGCTCGTATGGTTGCCTCTTCCATTCCACAGTAGGATAATTGTGCTTGGTGCTATTTTCTTTTCGATTGAGTTTGCTAGCATGGTATCCTTGTTAATTATCTCTTTTGCCTGGGCAACAGAGTTAGTTCGCTTAAGCCTACCTCTTCCTACCCTATTTATTCTCTTGCACATGGAGTGTCCTTCGAGTCTCTTAATTTTTTTTTTGCAGCTTGTTGTAAGATTCTGTTGTCTCGTATGTACTCCATTGACTGTAACCCTGGAATGTTTTCCATATGGTTGATGTTCGTGGAATTTAGGGCCCCCGTTTTGATACGTCTGCCATCAATGGTACCTATACATTGTAGCGGTATGGCAGCTTGTGTACCCTGACAACCCCCAGAGCTATGCCTGTGGGAGATTTACTCCTGGTAGGTTCAACCAAGCTGGACTGGTCTGCGTGGGTAAAAGTCAGATAAAAGCTGGTAGTCTGGTCCTCCAGGTTGGGGGTTTTAGCACAAGGCCGATACCCCTGTCTATGTAAAAAATCTCACATGTTACGGAAACAACAATAAATGGAAAAACGTTGCTTCGGGACGGACATCCGGAGTCTCAGGCTCGTATGACTGACAGTGGTGAAAGCCGAAAGGAAGCCACTGGCATGAAAACGGATGCCCCGACCGCAAAACACGAAACCAGAATTGGTTTTTGGAATGTCAGAACTATGAATGAGGCAGGAAAGCTGAGACAAATCACAGAAGAGATGAGGAACTACAAGATACATATCCTGGGAATAAGCGAGAGCGGATGGACAGGTAAGGGGAGAATAAAAACAGCTACAGGGGAAACAGTACTTTATTCTGGCAGAGAGGATGGTCAGCACAACGAAGGTGTAGCCATTATCCTGAAGAAAGGAATGGAAAGGTCTTTACTGGAATGGAAACCCACCAACAACAGACTGATAAGAGCAAGACTGAGAGGGAGGTTCACCAACACCACAATTATACAATGCTATGCACCAACAAACGACAGCGATGAAGATATCAAGGACGAGTTCTATCAACAGTTACAAAAAGAAATGGAAACTACACACAGGTACGATCTCATTATAGTAATGGGAGACCTAAATGCGAAAGTGGGAGCACACAATAATTATAACGAAAGAGTAATGGGGAAATGCGGCAGTGGAACAGCAAATGAGAATGGGGACAAATTAATAAGCTTCTGCAGTATTAACAACCTGGTCATTGGAGGAACACTTTTTCCACACAAGGAAGTGCACAAGTTAACATGGGAATCACCAAACGGACGAGACAGAAACCAGATAGATCACATAATGATCAATGGCAGATGGAGACATGCACTACAAGACGTGAAAGTAAGAAGAGGCGCAGATGTGGGAAGTGATCATCACCTAGTAGTAGCAAGACTGAAAGTGAAACTCAGAGCTGCTGGACCAGTTGCAGTCAAACAGAAAAGATACAACATCACGAAACTGAGGGATCCCGTCACCAGAAAAGCTTTCGTGGTCGACGTAAAGAGAAGATATGAGATTATCAAAAGCCAGGAAAGAACAGAGACCGATGATGTTGACCAGAAATTCAACACCATCTCAACAATATACAAGGAAAGCAGCAAGTCATGCTTGGGATTCCAGGAAAGAAAGAGCCAAGACTGGATAACACCAGATACGCTAAACACCATAGCGAAGAGAAAGGAAATGAAAAGAAAGAAAACAGAAGCTAAGTCTCCCAGGTTAAAGGCAATATATAGTGAACAGTACAGTCAGCTGGACAAGGAAGTTAAACGTCAAACCCGTGCTAACAAAAGGACATTTCTGGATGACCTTGCAAGACAGGCAGAAGAGGCAGCACTGACAAATGAACAAAGCATAGTATACAAAATAACTAAAATCATCAGTGGAAAACGAGGTGCAAACAATATTACATTAGTAAGAGATAAGCACGGAAATCTCATCACGACAGTAGAGGGACAGGAAACAAGATGGGCAGAGCATTTCAGAGAAACTCTGAATAAGGAACCACCGGAGACACAATTGAATGTTCCTGAGGCTGAAAATGATCTAAGCAGGATAATTATACAGAGAATCTCAAAAGCAGTAGACCACAAACTGAGGAAAGAACAAGCAGGATTTTGAAAGAACAGAAGATGTGTAGATCATATATTTACCCTCAGGAACATTATAGAGCAGTGCTCAGAATGGAAAAGACAGCTGTACATTAATTTCGTTGATTTTGAAAAGGCTTTTGACAGTATACACAGGGACAATTTATGGAAAATACTGAGGGCTTATGGAATTCCAAGCTGCATAGTGTCAATCATAAAAAGCCGTTATGCCAACTTTACGTGTAGCATTGGGCAGAGCAACCTAACCTTTGAAGTGAAGACAGGTGTACGACAGGGATGCCCCTTATCAACCACTCTACTTTTAACAGTCATAGACTGGGTGATGCGCCAGACAACAGAGGGCGATCCAATAGGAATAAGATGGACTACATTTTCTACATTGGAAGATCTGGAATATGCAGATGACATTGCACTGCTAGCACATTCACATCAACACATCCAGGAAAAAACTGATAGACTTAATAATTATAGCCACCAGGTGGGCTTGAACATCAATTTAAAGAAGACAGAGGTCATGACGCTCAATGTGAGCAACACTGAGCCCATATCAGTAAGGAATCAGCAACTGGAACAGACAGATGCCTTCACATACCTAGGATGCATAGTGACACCAGACGGCGGAGCAAACAAAGACATCAACAACAGAATGAACAAAGCAAGAACAGCCTTTTTTAGCCTAAACAACATCTGGAAGTCCTCTCAGTACAGCACAAGCACAAAATTAGGATTATATCAGAGCTGTGTGCTTTCTGTGCTTCTCTATGGCGCGGAGAGCTTTAGAGTTACAGAGAAGGAAATGTCGAAATTGTCCTCTTTTCACACAACATGCCGAAGAAAAATTCTCCGAATCTTTTGGCCGAATACCATTACCGACCAAGATCTGCTTACTCGGAGCAAGCAAGAGGACATGCACACCATCATAGCTGGCAGACGCTGGAGCTGGGTTGGCCATGTCCTCAGAAGAGACACCGATGCCATCACAAGAACAGCTATGCTATGGACCCCTGAAGGAAAACGAAAGAGAGGCCGAGCATAAACAACTTGGCGGAGGACTGTGGAGGCTGAGATGCAAAGAATGAACCAGAGTTGGGGCACTGTACGAAGGATGGCCGCCGACCGAGCAAAGTGGAATCAATTTGTTGTTGCCCTACAAGACGCCACCAGGCGTAATGGCTACTGACTGCTTTGACGGTCGGCGGCTAATTATCAAAGAAGAAGTTTTGATACGTGCTGCTTGGTTTTTGGAGTTTGTTAACTTTAGCAAAATGGGACTAATTCTCATACACTTAACGTCCCAAAAAAACTGCGAGACTCTTAGGCTTGAAGGCATAACAAAGATGGAAATCTGCAAGTTTACTAATTTGTTTGCTTTTCAATTGGAATTATGTAAAGGCAGATGGATTACAACTAATAATGCTATCAAGGTGAGTTATTAGAGAGCATACGCTTTGTTCCGATACCTGTATCTTCGTCTTACGTGCAGTACATCCTGAGATAATTGTGATTGAGGGCAGTAACACATGAATCACATGTAATTTTGCACTGTTTCGTCTGCCATAGCGAAAGATACAATGGACAGAAGTAAAAGACAGTTATATGGAACGACAGTTCTTAATTGCCCGGTTGAAACAAGCCCAGGATGAAGAAAATCGGTTGAGGAATAAAGCAGCAGAATTTAATGGTAATTTTACTAAAAACACACTCTTGGCTAGATGCAACACATTTGGCAAGAAAATGAACGAACGAATAACCTATGACGTCAGTGTTCTCTCACTTGCCGGGATTGGACGTTGTAGCGAGATCAGTGATACAATCGCCAAATACAGTAATATTTAACCCCTACGCCAAGTAAATTTACCCCCCCCGCCCGTGTTTGCCCAAAGTCATCACCCACGCCTGCGATTCGCGCTGGATTTGAAAAAGCATTAACGCCAAAGTGAATGATACCAAATCCACTAGCTTTTTCGTTGCTCTGTCCAAAGACTTAAAATAACATAACACGTGTTTCGTTCCCCAAAAGAGTGATAGAAAAAAAGGAGGAGTGAAGGAGAGAAGGACGAATGAAACCTTGACTAAAGCGTTTTTAAAAAATCTATTAATAGCACATAATGCGACAGTTGACGTTAAGGACTTGCTTATGGTAACACAAAACGAAAACGAGAGGCTGGCGTTTGAAAAGCAACTAGTGCCTTAGAAACGGTTGTTAGGGCATATTTTTTCCCTACAGTATTAAGGTTTGAATAAAACATTTGACTTTGCTAATGCACGCGATGATACCCCGTCTCAAAACCCAACCGCTTTGTTCCCTCTCCGTCCTGAAAATTAAATCTAACACTAAAGACGGTTTGGCATCCTGCCAAACGCTTGTTTAGTTTTCTTAGAACAAGCGAGAGAGAGAAAAAATAAAGGGGGGGGGGGATTAACACGGAGGAAAACCTAAGCTAGCGTATGCATTGTGAAAGTGAAACTAAGCAACCAAATTGGGAAGGGTAGCGAAAACGGCGGCAAAAGAAACATAGATGAAGTATCGTATTCTAACTGCATAATAAAGGAAAAGAAAGGACAGTTGACAACTGAAAATGATAATACTTGGTTATTAGGAATATCATATTACTCATTATGATATAATATCTTACCGTAGAGAGAAAAATATGTTGTTTGAATAACTAACGTGGAAAAAATACAAAGATGAAAACTATGATAAAGAGAGAAATAAAAACCTAAGGGCTAGATGACACGTCTGGTTAATAATTGCTTTTCTCCATTAAAATCGTTTAGATATTAACAAAGATATCGTAGAAAATAAAAATGAAAGACAGACACAGTGATATCCACTCAACTTTGAAAATCGGGGGATGTCACATTTTTTGAACGTGTATTTTTAAAAAGAGAGTCAAGTCGGCTTACCCTGATCTGATTGGTTTAGGGGAGCATAACTAACGAGGGGATATAACGAACGTTTTGCTAACGCTTAGTTGCCACTTGAAGATAAAATTTAAAAAGTAAGGTTATCATCAGACACAAGGAATTCATGACCCATTGCCTTTGCTGTTCTGGCCAGTGGCGATCTCAGCTTGACCCATTGGTCGCCAGTTAACCTTATATGTGTGAAATATTTCATTGATTGCGGTAAGATAAACATTATTATTGATATGTATATGTATTATTGATGTGTAGAGGCTAACATAGATAGGCGCCGAACCAAAAATTTGTGTTGTGCGACATTTGCCATTGTGGAAGCTTACGACAGGCATGTCTATGTATAATATGGAGCAACTAAAAGTACATGATGTTTGAAAATTGATCTATAATATTATGACTGTAAGACCAGCAAACCACTGGCCGTCTTCGGCAAGTCACAGTGTTTCACATAACTTTGAAAAATAACTATGATTTCCTATGAAAGGAATGTATCAAACTGATATGGAAGATTACCTGAGTATGAAGCATTCACAGAATAAGATAGGGACGATAGCTATTTGTTTAGCACAGGAAGCTGATCTTAAACTGTTTAATGATGCTTAGTTGTTAGTGATGGAGATATATGTATAGAATACTTAGGAGGCCTTAATCCTCTTATTGCAGGGTTACATTCTATAACACTCAGTGTGCCACAAAGTAGTACTGGAGCTGCGGAGTTCGAGGCAACAGTGTTTATTTGCCTATATTCTGAAGCAATAGTGCTGAAGCAGTCTCCAACACTTCACTGTCGTGACGAATATACTATTGTTGAGACAGTCATCAGATCTCTCAAGAAAAATTCAGTTAAGCCAAATCTTCTGCGGGCTTAATGAGTGTTCATTTGACAGTTACTCTCCATTATTGCAATAAAACAGTTTTACGAAATGATGAAACAGTTCGTCCCTCATAATAGTGACCAGTCATAAGACGTAGCGCTTTACCAGGACATTCCTTGTCATAAACATTTTCATATTAACAGTGACGGACAAGATGTCCTTTAGATTGATTTAAACTGTAAATATATTTCCATTTCATTTTGAGTTTTAAACATTCCTGTACCAAAAAAGATTTGAGGTACAGGAAATTAAAAATTGTAATATAGTATTATAACTTTAATCACTGACTTGTTTAATCCCTTTTCAATGAGTTGAGTTGTATTTGTTGTCATACACTCACCATTACATTTTGCATTACCCTAGACATCAAGCCATATAAACAAACAGACACCAGAATATAAAACAGACTCAAAATATATCGCAGATTGAGATCGTAGAGTGGTAGCAGTCAGATACCCTGAGAACATCATCTTCAACTATTAGACTCAGGGACTTGCATAGCTGACCTCAATCTGTAGACAAGTAATATTTATCTCTTTTAACATCAAACCCCACCACAGACGTATAAAAAAGGGACAGGAGCGGATGCATAGGCACTCACTGTTAAAATTTGATTCAAAACACAGAAGACAGAGCTCGGCACCAAGCACCTTTGCCATCTATATGTGCGTGCAGCCTGCCATCCCTTTAGATGCCCTGTGTATTCTGAATTGAGGGTCATATCATACCATACTGTCAGCAAGGCAGAAAACTGTGTGTATACCTGTGAAAGCCAAAGAAACATTTAGTCACGAAGTGTATACCTTAGGTCTGGTTTGGGAACCCTAATGTATGGGGATTTCCAGCCACTGTCCACAGCAGATTGACCGTTCGATGCAGTCAACACAGATACGTTTTCAAAGACAGGACTGATTCATAATATATGATCGACCACACTTAGAAAAGACTTACGAGACCAGTCTTTGTTAAGATCAATACATGTGTAATGACAGGATCTTAAGTCCACATGGCCAGGTCATGAACATAGAGTGAATAGTAGACATTCCCACTGATATTTTCAGTGATGTCGTTTATATATGTACGGAAGAGTGTGGGGGAGAGGACCCCACCCAGTGGGACACCTTGCTCAATTGTTGTCTTTTTGCTAGTCTGTCTATGCTCCTTTACTCTTGCTGTTCTGTTTGTTAGCTAGTGACTGATCCAGCTGTAAATTTTTCCACAGACTCCATATTTAAGCTACAATCCGATGTTCCAGGCACTGAATGTAAAGGAATTCAGACAGAAACACAAAGAAATCGTATAGCAGTCAAGTATATTGTCAAAAAATGTCCTGCAAAGTTCTGAAAACATGCACATACTGATGGTTCAGCAAAAAATGCAACTGCTAATGGGGGAGTTGGCATCCTTATTAAATTAAAGAATATAATTTACTCTGTGGCAATAGCCACTGGCAAATAATGCAATAACTTCAATGCTGAAGCAGAAGCCATGAAACAGGCAGCGGAAACTGTTAGTGAGTGCAAAGCACATGCGGAACAGATAGTGATCTTTACAGAGGCTCTCTCGGTATTAACAGCCCCGAAGAGTCACCATGCTAAGGGATTGAAAGATCTGATAAATTTTCTTGAAAGTCTGATCAAATGCTTCAAAAAATACACAGTCCAGTGGATACCAGCCCATTGCAAAATTCTAGGCAACGAAGAGGCAGATAATCTTGTTAAAGAAGGGGGAGCTCTGCAATAAAACGATATAGAGACAACTTACGAAATGTCTAAAACAACTATAAAAGCCATATTCAAATCGAAATGGGACAGAGAACACCCGTGTCATATAAAAGATGGCACCTATTAGCTATCTAGGCGAGACCATGTCATTTTCAGCTTACGCACTGGTCACAATATGTTGAGGTACCATCTATATCACAATTACAAGACTGGTCCAACAGATTTCTGCTCCTGTGGCACCAGCACCCTGACAGCCGACCATCTGCTCCAGTCCTGCCCACGATACAACAGTGAACGGAGTGGCATAAAGCGACACCCCACTTCTCTCCAAAATAAAATGTTTGGAGATGTCCGGAACCTTGAGCTGACTACTGCCTTTCTAATTGTCATTACTGTAGAAGTCTGAGGGAGGAACGAGAAAGAAGAAGTATGACTACTGTGACGTATTATGAAAATAGCTTTCATCTATCTATTTCATTATCTACACTTTTCTTTTACCTAGCTTTCACCTACGCCTGTTTTGTTAACATAAAACCCTCCTATACTCAGAGATCTGTCTCTTTTTCTAATTTAGCACGCATATTTTATTGCTGTTCGCTATTTCCTTTGATGAAGGTTTACCAGCAGACCAGATTAGCTAACGCTGAGCAGGGTATCTGTAATTTTTAATGCCAGCGATTGAAAATCGTTGGATATGATCAGATAGCGATCACGGGGAAATAAATCTTGGAACTAAGGGCAGGCAATTTCAATTACCGTCCCCTGAATCCGTTCGTTAGAAAGGTAATTAAACACGGTGAAAGAATTTGAGATCAAAGGACGGGCTCGCTCGATTTCGTTCTATGATCACGTCTGCAGGTGGTAAATAGTGTGATTTTACGATCGAAGAAATCTCGCACGGTCTGGTAAATTACGTTACGCCTGATCTAAAGAGAGTGCAGGGGTAAATAGTGTGTAGATTTCTTTTAATATATAATTTGAGCAGAGATTTCCCCGTAGGTGCTAAATCTAGCGGAGAGTCTGGTTTCGGTGTACAGTGTAACATTCCCTTTGATTTCAGATATATATATATACCTCAGCATTCTAACTCATATTTATCCAGTACTCCACAGATTCAGAAGACATTTAGCTACGATTCTAGAATCACTTGTGTTAAGTAGAGTTCTTAGTTTTCGGTGGAGATAGTCTTAGAAGTTTGTGTGAAGGTAAAAACTATACTAGATTTTGTGCAGAGTGATTTACTAGATAGGTCCGTCATTTATATTTATCTAGGTTTTACTGTGTTACATTGGCTAGCAAAAGAAATAATAGTTTCTAGCTAAACTATTCCAGCTATAAAACAAATTTAATTAATAGCTAGTAACCAGTCAGAGAATACTTTAACCAACTAGTAAATGCACTGTTCATCATGAGTATTGACGAAATATGTATTTATTTCTAATTCCTGATGATTGATTTTTTAAAATGACTAGAATTTATTTCACGGAAGTTTTAAACAATAAGACTAGCTCTAAGCTTGTAGTTTATAATTTAAAGTTAAATAACCGAAGTGGATAAAATAGATAATATTTTACGCGGGTTAAGGATAGGATTGAGAATACTATATTATGGTTAAGTATTTGTATTTTTCTCCTTTACACAATATTGGGTCAAATCCTACACCTTACCAGCGGCTTCCATATAAATCTGAGAGTAACCATACAAAAGAACAATTTAATTAGCAACTGGGTGGGTCTCTTCAAGATAACCCTGTCTGAGGCTGTGTTTACACCCAGAAAGAGACAGAATACAAAACCCAAAAAACATTTTGTAACTGGGCATATAGATCCAGATTTTTTTTCTCCAATTTCATTTACAGTCAGCCCGTTGCGGCGACCTAACAAACCTTTATATATCCCGACGTTTGACCATTTGTGGTGTGACAAATAATTTTATACTGAGAGAAGTTACCAACCTGTCATTTCTATGTACTGGAAATCTCAAGCTATTGACACGGTGAGCGCTGTTAAATTTCTTACCTGGACAAATTAAAGGTGGCATAAACAGTAATCCTAAATAAAAATAACAAAGGGACCGCTCCCCGGAGAAGTGGATTTGATGTCTTTGAGGAGCTGGGGTTCTCTTTGCCGAATTGTTACGGTAGTTTTATTGATATCGTCTGCTAGAATTGGCAGTGCGCATTTTTAGGTCAACAGAATTAATATAAATTGATTTTTTATACTTCACGGATTAGTGAACGCGAAATACACGGTCAAATTATGACGTGTTAGCGTCGATAAGGTCACGCTTCGTGACTTAGTTACTGGACCCTTGTTACGTTGTCCGTCAAGCCGTGAAGTCGTGTTTTTACCTCCTTCCAAGGTTGATAGGCTTTGCTAATAGCCATATTTATGTAAAGTGATACCAGGACTCAGGGTCAGTCCAGATAATAGTATATACGAATAAATTCATAAGGTTAGTGATTAACTTGCGTGACGGAAGGATGTTTGATAAGTAAATTGATTATTTTCGTCAAGACTCATGTGCTCACTTCTGGCTGTTTGAATCCCAGCAGCACATGTATATAGCCATGATGTTCTGCTGACATGAATTCAATATGACACGGACGGATAAGAATATATATGCAAGTAAATTCTAATGAACTGTATGTGAATGTTATACCTACGTGAAATGTCTTCGTGTGTGAACTGTTTAATAAATCATGGACTCCAAGTTGAAGACTTATCCACATCGATACGTTACGGCATTCTGTTGCATTGACAATGTTGATTATTATGGTAGTGAAGAACTCTTCCGATGAGAAGGTATATAATATAATAATGAGCTCCGAAAGGAACCAATGTCTTCTTGGACATTCAACACATAATGAGTCCATATAACGGTGACCCTCATTTGAAGATTATAAACGAACGAAGCACGCATTCGCGATTCAACAAAATACTGAACCAGTATATCTTATCAGCATGTTAAACCATTCCTTATCACAAATATAACACTGGATTTGTTGTGCGGGTGTGTGTGTGTCCTAAAGATTGTTCCAGAAGATACCACACAAGTATTAGGTAAGAAAGAAAGCTCGTTGCCACGGTTGTCTGTGAAGAGAAAAAGAATGAATGAATAATTTTCACATATATCTGGTAGAATCCATGTACTCACTTTATGTATTTTTTTATGCAAGTTATTGCTAATGCTGTCCCTTTCAGAATAGATTATCGTATAAACTCTGTTCTTTACTGTAGAGGGAAATCCTAGACCATAGCGTAAAAACCTTTGACTCTTTGGGGGTTAATAACTTTTCTTCTAACGGGATCTTGTCTCAACAGAGGGAGGGAGGATTACACGTATGAGTCTAACTATTTAATTAATTCATTAACTTATGTTTATTTGTATTTGATTGATATTCAAAATATTGGTGTTGTGAAGTTTTCTTATGATAAATAAAATTTACATAAACTTTATTTACGTGTGTTGGTCAGCTTGTCCCAAAAGATCCCTATTCCATTGATATAGTTTTCACGTCTGTGCGTCTAATTGTCGTCACGTATCTCTGTGTGTGTGTGTGTAGACGTGAGTGGTTGAATATATCAATATATATATTTATAGGAAAATTGTCTGATCTAAGAATCTCAGTCGTAACAGATAGGCTGGATCAGATTATCTCTAATAGATTATCTCTAAAATCCAGGGACAGACTTTACCTTTCACCATTTAACTCATGAAAAATCTATTTCTTTACCTTATCTCCCACTGAGCTATCACCTGTTCCAGTTCTATTCAGACCGGACCATAATTGATCTTAAATACCTATCAAAAATCTACGACAACTACTAGTGGTGACATCCGAAAGGAAGCAACTGACATGAAAACGGACATCCTGACCGCTAAACACGAAATCAGAATAGGATTTTGGAATGTAAGAAATCGAGGCCGACCAAAAGCTACCTGGCAGAGAACCACAGCTGGGGCACCACAAGAAGGATGGCTGCCGATTGTGCAGGGTGCCGGCAGTTTGTGGCGTGATGGTCACTGATTGCTTCGTCAGCCAGTGGCCAAGGACCAAAGAAGAAGAATGATAAATATATTTGTAAACCGTAGGGTTCATACCCCTAACTACACTATGGAATAAGAAGAGAACAATAGAATAACAACTCAATAAGATGATGATGAACGCGAAACAGAAAACTATACAAAGATAAATCTAATATAGTTAAATTAGCTTACAGTAATTTAAAAAAAAAAAACATTACATAGAAGACACTGGAAGGCCTTGCATGAATTCCGTTGAACGCGTGTACTTATTAGATAGATTATGGGTAACGAAAATCATAATCTTAAGCGGATATCGCCATGGGTGGATGTACCTCCTGAGGTACGCAGGACTTCTAGGGGTGAGAGGTATACCGTATATTCTAGAAGGTATAAAAACAGAACTCAAATGTGTACAAAATAGAACACTGACCACGTGAATTCCATACAAAACTTAGTCACATTTTTACAAAAAACATTTTTTTCAAGCATAATATTGAAAAGAAGCGGCATCAGAAGGCTCATTAATTTAGTAAACTTGCGATTACTATGAAATACAAAATACTCAAGTTTGTATTTTCTAAAATGTATTATAAAATTTAAAGCATATTTAAAAGCACCTCGTAGTTAAATGTTGTAATTCATTAGTTGTGAATAAACTATGCATAAAATAGTAACTTTCTTCAAAAAGTCTAGAATATTGGTGCGAGTTATATTCATAACAGTTATTTTCATTATTTCTTCTGCAATTTTAAAAGTTTGACTCATTTAACATCGGCGGGTACCAGATCCCGGAAATCAGATATGCTGACGACACAGTCCTCCTATCGACCAACCCAAAAGGACTTGAACAATTACTTCTGTCCACCAAAAAACACAGCGAGGCCCAGAATCTATACCTAAACACCAAGAAGACCAAAGTATTGACAACAGACAAAGTAAAGACCAAACCAGAAATTGAAATTGATAACGAAGAACTGGAAAGTGTCAATGAATTCGAATACTTAGGATCAATCATTAACAGCTCTGGCGACTGTGCAGTAGAAATTAAAAGAAGACTTGCAATTGCTTCACATAAGCTAATACAGATGAAAAACCTATGGCAAGGCACAAGCAAAGAAACAAAGTTACAACTGATCAGAGCATGTATATTCCCAGTAGCAACATACGGCTGCGAGACTTGGACACTCAATAAAACAGTTGCAAAAAAGATTACATCATTCGAAATGAAATGCTACAGAAGGATGTTGAGAATACCCTGGACAGAAAAAAAGACCAACAGAGAAGTACTGCACCACTAAACGTACAGGAACATTGGCTCCTAAATACCATCGCAATAAGGAAGCTGAAATTTTTCGGTCATATAAAAAGACATAATAGTCTGGAAAAAACAGTGATGGAAGGCATGGTCCCTGGAAAAAGGGGAAGGGGTCGACCTAGACGACGGTGGACCCAGGACATCACAGAGAGTCTGAACTTGTCTTTGGCTGATGCAGGTCGACTTGCCCAGAATCGTGATGCGTTCAGAGCAGCTGTAATGGAGACAACGTTCTGGAAAGAATACGTCACATGATGATGATTTTAAAAGAAGATTGGTATTTCGTTACTTCTCCTTCTTTTTAAATGAAAAGGACTTCAGAAGCTTACGTGACGGTTGCGAAATGTAGTTGGTTGCTTGTTAGCACTTTAATGTTGCCTTCACAAACGTTTTCTTTGTTATTATTTCTATATAAGACTGTGATGAGTACATTTTTTTTTTAAGATAATTTTTTTAATGTCATGCATAAAATCCAACTATGTTATCTAAAGAAGCACAGAAAGCACTCATTGAATGGGAAGCTGTTGGACCCAGAATAATAACAGCTACTTTCAAAACAGCAAAAAAGAAAATTCATGTAAATGTCATCCAATGTTATGCACTAACTAATGACAAAGAAGAGTCTGGGAAAGAAGCATTTTATACTAAACTACAGGAAATTATGGATAAAGTAAAAAGAAGAGACATCACAATTTTGATGGGTGACATGAATGTAAAGATAGGTACAGTCAACACCGGATTTGAAGAAGTCATGGGAAAACATGGGCTAGGAGTAATGAATGAAAATGGAGAACTATTCGCAAACTTCTGTGCTTCAAATCAACTGGCTATAGGAGGAAGCATGTTTCCACATAAGAGAATACACAAGGCAACATGGATATCACCAGACCATAGAACAGAAAATCAGATTGATCATATATGCATAAACAAGAAGTTTAGATCATCATTGCAGGATGTAAAGGTATATATAGAGGAGCAGATGTGGCATCAGATCACCATCTTCTGATAGCCAAAGTAAAAATGAAACTCAAGAGATATGCAATAATGCAAAATTATAGACAACAGTATAATGTAGGACAGCTAAGAAATCAAGAAACAAGAGACAAATTTGCGGTCACAGTATCCAACAAATTCCAAGTGCTCCAACAGCTGGAAGATGTAGAGAATACAGAAGACTATTGGCAGCAAGTCAAACCTGTATGGAAGGAGACATGCGAAGAAATACTGGGGAAAAGGGAAAGACAACAAAAAGCATGGATAACAACAGATACCATCAACAAGATAAAAGACAGAAAAAACAAGAAAGCAGTGTTAAACACAAGCAAAACCAGAAGTTCCAAAGCCAAGGCTCAAGAAGTGTACACAGAAGCAAACAAAGAAGTAAAAAGAAGTATCAAAAGAGACAAGAGGAAGTATATTGAGGAGTTGGCAAGAGAGGCAGAAGATGCTGCGGCCAAAGGAAATATGAGAGAACTGTATAGCAGCACAAAGAAGCTAACAGGGAAATACAAGCAAACAAGTTGCCTCATAAAAGACAAGAATGGGAAACTGCTCAGCAATATACAAGAGCAAATGAAGAGGTGGACAGAATATTTTGGGGACCTTCTCAATAGACCAGCTCCACAAAACCCGCCGGACATCCAGCCAGCAGAAGGAAGAAGAGCTACAAATTAACGGTGAAAGACCAACGAAGGAAGAAATAAAGAAAGCCATAAAGCTTCTAAGAGATGGAAAAGCGTCTGGACCTGATGGCATTCCAGCAGAGGCCATCAAAGCAGATATCGACACGGCTACAGAGATGTTATATAAATTACTTGGTAAAGTCTGGGAAAAGGAAGAGATATCAGCAGAATGGAAGGAAGGATATCTGGTTAAGTTGTCTAAGAAGGGAAATTTACAAGAGTGCACAAATTATAGAGGAATAATGTTACTATCAGTGCCAGGAAAAGTATTAAACAGGATTATCCTTGAGAGATTAAAAGAGTCCATAGACAAGAAACTGAGAGATGAACAAGCAGGTTTTCGACAAAACAGATCATGTACAGACCAGATAGCCACTTTGAGAATAATAGTTGAACAAAGTCTGGAATGGAATTCACCACTATACATCGGATTTGTGGACTACGAAAAGGCATTTGACAGTGTAGACAGAGAATCACTTTGGAAATTGTTGAGGCATTATGGAGTTCCCCTGAAGATCATTAATTTAATAAAGAAAACATATGAAGACATGACATGCAGAGTTCTTCACGAAGGACAGCTTACAGAACCGTTTGGGATAAGAACAGGAGTGCGACAGGGATGCCTCTTGTCTCCATTTCTTTTCTTGCTGGCAATAGATTGGGTTATGAGATCATCGGCAACACACAACAGAAATGGAATCCAGTGGACTCTGACTAAGCAGTTGGATGATCTGGATTTTGCTGATGACTTGGCTCTTCTGTCCCATAGCCGTAATCAGATGCAGGACAAATTGAAAACACTCGATGAGAGGTCACAGCAATTGGGTCTGAAAATACACAGGGAAAAGACAAAAATAATGCGAATAAATGCAGGTAATGATAACAGGGTTGAACTTGAAGAAACACCAATACAAGATGTAGAATCATACACATATCTTGGCAGTAATATAGACAAAGTTGGAGGGACAGACAGCGATATCAAAATAAGAATACAAAAGGCAAGAGGAGCTTTCATTGCATTGGGAAATATATGGAGATCAAGAGAAATAGGATCCAACATGAAAATAAGAATCTTCAACTCAAATGTGAAGTCAGTCCTATTGTATGGCTCAGAGACATGGAGAACAACAAAGACAACAACCAAAAAGCTACAGACTTTCATAAATGGGTGCTTGCGTAGAATAGAGGGATTAAAATGGTATGACAAGGTTACCAACGTGGAACTGATGACAAGAACTAGACAAGTGCCAGTGGAACAAGAAATGAGAAGAAGACGATGGCGATGGATAGGACACACACTGAGGAAACCTGTTGATAGCATTACAAGGCAGTCCTTGTTCTGGAACCCCCAGGGCAAGAGAGGCAGAGGAAGACCAAGAAGTACATGGAGAAGAGAGTTGGAAACAGAGGTGAAAATGATGAGGAGAACATGGAAAGAACTTGAGATGATGGCACGTGACAGGAGGACTTGGCATGTGTTTGTTGAAGGCCTATGCTCCTTTGGGAGTGGAGGGTTATGAATGAATGAATAAAATCCAACTGGTAAATGGGTACCTGACTCTGCTCTTGAGTTAGGGAAGACAAAGGCAGAGAGGCACGCAACTGGTAACCCCACCTCTCGAAGCTAGACCTAGTATAGTGAAGTCTCTAACATTTCACTCCCTGCTAACTTAAACGACATACCATAACATTCCGTTCTGATAAATGATATATTCCAAATATTCTAACATTCTTACCTCTGGTTTCGCCTCGCTGGTTGTTTTCGTCGACTATAATTTCCACCTCTCTGAGACACCTTTTCAATGATCTTGAAAAAAAAAAAAAAATTTAACTCACGTACAACTACCGGATAATGCAAACACTATCAATACAAAATTTCTGTTACGTTTCAGCATTAGATTTAACACTTTTTTTTTTTAGCTTCCCCCTAGGCAGTACTTTTTTCTCTTTTCCGTCCTTTCACTTTTCGGCTTTTTTCTTTATCATTATAAACCTGCACGACGAATGTTCTACCGAAGAGGAACAACTAAGTAGTAAGTATGCAAGATTTCGTGATGGCGAGTCTCTCTCTCTCTCTCCTCCCCCCTCCCCAACCGTAGCAGGGAATGTAGATAAGAGTATAGGAACCATCACTGTAGGCCACAAACACAGCAGTTGGAAGAGTAACTTTGTAAACAAAGTACAAACATGGTGTTTGGACTTTCATTGTTCGTAAATACGAATCTAGAAGAACGAGATGCAAATGGATATTGTAAGTTTCGGTGGTTACAAGATGTTGACGATTTCAAGTTTAGAAAAGGAAAACATCTAGAACCTTCGTGGATTAGCCAGTAAAGTTATTATGATGCAAGGCCAAGTTAAAAATAGCATGACGTGATACTGGCCGCATAGCTCAGTAGAGCGTGTTACAAAAAGTATGGTAATTACAAGGTATAAAACGTAAAAACGTATTGGATTTTGGGTAAGCAGACAAACCAATCAAGAAGATGATTTAGTTAGTGATCAAAAGGTTATACTAAGCTAACTTGTTTTTCCCCGGGCAGTTCTTGACCAAACGAAGAAGTGTTAGGACGTGGTTGGCCACCGAGGTTTTGGTGGAGCAGCATATTTAGTCTGCAGGCCAAAGAGTTTAGATAGGGAAGAGAGTTCAGAAGGAATTTTTCTTCTCCTAGAAACAGAAGTGAGAAGATGAACCTAGATAGTGAGCGATTCACGAAGTTGAACTGTGATAACAAGTTTGACCGAACTTAGGAGTGAGCAGAACTCAGAGAAAATTAGCACGATTGTAATTGCAACGGAACTGTTTTGTATGATAAGGCGAAGCCAGAACGTTTAGCAGAATAACCTACCGCACGTCCTCAGATTTTGTTATTGTACCTCATCAAGTTATCTATTTTGGTGTATTAGTCAAGGTTGTCCAGGAACATTGTGTGTGTTGATTCATTATGTACAGTAAGTTGAACTTTTTTGCTTCGCTGTCGTAACGTGTTAATCATAAGCTGATATCAAAACCAAAGACGAGGTCGCCCCGATCTAAAGGAACATTAATATGTATATTTGTACTTATTATTGGACTGCCTCAGTTTGTACGTCATTTCATCAGTCTAAGACTGAGAAAATAGAGAGATCGGTATAAACGTTTTATATTGTTCAATCGACCAGATTCTTGAAGTACGTTGTGTTCATACTCATGCCTCGTTGGTATTGGAGCAAGGAGCCAGTAAGATTGTACAGATGAAAATAAGAGAATTCAATGGTCAGCAACCCGCATAGAAGCCTTCACCTAGAGCCTGAGTTTGTAACAGTACTCCACTAGATCACGAGCCAATACAATTTTCCTTCGATCTTAACAACTCAAGCGGCCGCTTGTGTATCGAAGTGACAGTAAACGAAGTGCCTTTGCTTGAACTGAAGGTAATAACGAAAACCAATCAACCCATAATACGAGTGGCACTGCTACATCCTCTCCGTACCGCACTGTACTGTACTTTTACGAGACTTCATTTCTGGCTGTTGAGTTTAAATCACGTTTTATTTTTCGCACATAGTCAACGTAGCATTTTACTTAGTCCTTCTTCTTCTACCCTGGGGTATAGAGGTTTGCCAGAGAGAGAGAGAGAGAGAGAGAGAGAGAGAGAGAGAGAGAGAGAGAGCCATACTATCCAATCTGCTGTATTCCTCGTGGCCTTCTTCCAGTCTAGTCCTCGGTCCTTCAGAGATTGTCTGATGTTGTCCTCCCAGCGAACTCTGGGTCGTCCTGGAGGTCTGGATCCCTGGTTCGTGGTTTGCCATTTTTGTGGTGGAAGCTGAGCTTCTCCCGTTCTGTAGATATGACCAAACCATCGTAATTGGGACAGTTCCACTCGGGTTTGCATGGGCTGGGTCTCTTCGTTTACATTTTTTACATTTTTACAATCTTATGATAGGTACTTTTATAAAAATTCATGTTGATTTTACACATTGCCACTTAGTGTCCTGTTTTTTATTTTTTGTTTTTTTTTTAAATGTGAAAAGTAATAATATACACTTGAAATAATCCAAAAAGGTAAATTTTAGAAATGAAATAAATGTAAACATAAACATACTTTCAACTTCAAAACACTTCGGTTTCAACTGTTCTTTTAAACTTGTTTATGTTGACAAAAAAATGTCGTTGCCCCCCTTCCAAGACGGTGCCCAGTGCGGTCGCATTGGCTTGCACTGCCCAATAGCTTGATAAGATGTATCGGGTTTTAATTTTTTAAAAAAAAGAAAAAAGAACTTGTCACCAACAGCAGTTATTATTTGCGCTCGCCAAACTACAATTTTGATATTGCGGTATGAAATTATTGCTCTGCCACCGCGCAGCTGCGAAATAAGGGTGTTTTTCCCTAGCAGTTCCTGTGAACCTCCACTATCCGCAAAATCCCTAACTATTAATTAGATCGCTGAACTTCGACTAAGCCGTTTTACAAACATGGAATTTCTTAAAGATTTGTAATCTTTACAAGAAGACCTTATTTTAGATTAGAAATTACTGCAGTTACAAGTAACGAGATTCAGGTAATTCTTCCGACTTTGAAGTCAGAATTTAAAAAAAAAAAAGGTTTGCTTTGATATACTTCTACGGTATGACAAAATTAATAGGCAGGTGGTTCAGTTTCCGTGCTTTCCCTGTATTATTTCTGAATATTGATATTCAAAGTATTCAATTTAATTAACACTGGGTGACCAAACCTACTTTGTTCAATAACGTCTATTTTCTTCTTATGTTTCGTGTATTATTCATACTTGTTAATCTTTGACCTTCAGTGAAATTTAATGGAAAATATAATGATTAACAATTTAATAATTAATTATTTTGGGGGGGAACTAGCATTTGTTATGTTGTCGATAAAAATATTTTTCTTTACCGCGCTTTGTTACCATTGCTGTTGCTTGAGATATCTACTGATGACGATGAAAGAGGTTATTGTTATAAAAACAGGAATAATAAAACGAATGCGGCCTATCCCACAATAGTCATTACTGTTAGGCGTCTTGCACGTTACATTTCCGCAGTAGTGAAAACTAAGGCAGGTAAGAAAAAAACCATTATTGATCAAATCTGACACCGATAAACAGGTAATAAACATGTATCACGTGAACCAGCAACAATAAAGAAGTTACAGACTGTCTTAAATGGGTGCTTGTGTAGACTAGATTGATTGTCGTGGTATGACAAGATCATTAATGCGGAACTGATGACAAAACACCAGATAAGTGCCTGTGGATCAAGAGGCGAAAAGGAGACGCTGGGGTTGAATAGCACACATACAGGGCCGGATTAAGCCAAGAAGGGCCTCTAGACTTTTTTTGGTGTTTGTACTCTCCCCCCCTTTTTTCACCTAATAGGCAATAATTAAAAGAAAATTATTTTGAATAGTGATGAAATAGCATATAGTTCATGCACCATTATGATTTTGCCGGGTTGCATTATGACTTCAGCTATTTTTGGTTTTTACTGTATTTGTAGAAGGTTTTGAATGCAATTGCAAAATGCAAACATTTTCCTTTTGTACATAAATCGACGCATTTTTTTTTTTTAACTTATACACGGGCTCCTAAGAGCTCCGAGCCCCTGGGCTACAGCCTTCTTAGCATAATGGAATAATCCGGCCCTGAACATGTATCGACATATAAGGGATAGAGAAGACGTAGAGAGCCCTGCAAAGGATGGCACAAGGTGTCTCATAATTGGCCATTCGCCTTTTCTTATTTTCTCTCTCTCTCTCTCTCTGCAACTATCTATTTATTTCTTCATTTTACGCACATAAACCTGCCCCTTCGCCGCGCCTTAAATTTGTTGACCTCTGTTCATACTGCGATAGTGTTATTTCACGGGCTAATTGATCACCCTTAAGGACTAATTATAATTGCTTAAGTTGTTGAACCAGATTGACTTCATACGGTAAACGGAAAGTATTGGTAACTTTCTAAGTAATCCTTTCCTCCTGGACACGCCTGCTTGTCTGGGGGCATTGTCCGCTAAAAAAGCGTCCAGACACTGTGGCGGAGAATACAAAAGGAAGACCAGGTGTTGTCTTTGGAAAATGTCTGTATGCAGCGAAATGTCGTGGCTTATCCTTCTGGGGACCAGAAAAGTACAGGTGATAATTGCTTAATCACTTCCGTCCATACATTGTCTGTGTAATTATTACAGAGAAATCCGTCTAAGACAAATTAGCGAGGACACTCTTCGCAGGCGAGGTTACAAATCGTAATTGAAAGATTGCCTAAGATTGACGGAAGAAGTCGGGCCATATATGGGAGATGAAGTCATGTGTTTAAATTTTAAAATGATATTTTAAAACATGCAGGGAAAAGTAAATAACTGACAACCCCGACCCACTACATTCATGGATTGGATCACAGGAGAGTCAGAAATAAACATTTATTCTGATTGTAAGTTTTGTCGGAAACGCAGATGGAAGCATGGGCAGGAAAATTGCAATTTAACCTAGCTAATTCAGAAACCAATGAGAAAAAGCTGAATACATCCGAGAACAAATGTCTTAGAAAACTCATGAACATCAGTTGGAAAGAATTCAAGACTAATCGACAAAAAAGAGAAGACTCTAGGCAGAAATATGTCTCCGACTATATAAGGAAAAGACGATGGTCATATATCGGTCATTTCCTACGAATGCAAAACAACAGAATACCACTACAGGCGCTCACTTGGGTTCCTGAGGGTAAGAGGAAAAAAGGAAGACAAAAAGAAACACTCAGAAGAACAATAATAAGAGAAGGAAGAACGTTGGGCCTAAATAATGTGCAAGAGCTAAGAGGAGTGGCGTCACAACGAACAACCTGGAGAGCACTGGTTTCTGCCTTATGCGCCGTGTTTGGTGCTTAAAGAATTTATTATTATTTATTATAATTCAGAAACCAAAACACACTGTATTCTAGAATTGTAAAAGAGACATCTCGGACTGAAGCTGGGAAAAGAATAGAGTTAGGACTCTGGACTTATAGGACCGGACAAAACACGTATATGAACTCCTTCTGAACACAACAGCAAGGAAAACCTACCCTTTAATACGGAAACCGGACTCCTATAGGACCTACTCACAAAGTCACAAAGGGATTCTAACTAGAAAAAATGCCCCTGACGCGTGTTCGATGCATCTTTATTAAATTGCCAAGACTATTCTACTGAGCAAGAAGTCTAGAGGTCTCAACTATTTGATTTGTGGTATGAATCGAAGAGACCATTTGAAGTACTACTCTATGATACCAGTTTTACTACTATTCTGTGGTTCAAAGCTTGTGATCGACACTGGAAACCTACGTTCCACGGGTGGTGAAGATGCCAGCCTTGACCAGAAGTGGTTACCCCTTGAACTGATCGGAAGACTTGCCTTTGCCACAGAGAGGAATTGACGGATACAGCAGCATCAACACTTCAACGTTGTGGCGGCTAAGGGAAATTTCTAGCAGGCCAAATACAGAAGAACTTTGTTCTTTTCTTTTCATCATTACGCTTCTAAAGCCGACATCTTTTCTAGGAAGACACCTACATTTTATTAATCACTAACTCTTATTTATTATAATTTGTTCAAAAATAATTGATCATTAAATTTGTTATATGTTGTTTACAAATTCAAAGTTGATTTAGTTATTACAGAGAAATGCACACGTACGAATCAGTATCTTTAATATATATCTATATAGAGCCAATATGCATAATTTTACTATTAATTCAACTGGGGGCTTGTACGAGCTAAATTAAATTATATATTACCTCTTCACAAAAGGCGTCGGGTAGATAAAAGTTAACATTGCTACGACATATTCAGTATTGTTCTTGACTTTTGAAATATCTTGTGACAACTGCCTCAAGGTAGAAGCATCATCATCCTTCTATCTGCATCTCTGCCAAGAGTAATCTGGTGCGGAGGTAGACCCATATTAGATACTCTAGGTTTTGGCCATTGTTGGACTATCACTGCTGAGCAAGGGGAGGCAACCCGTGACACATGGCATGAAGGTTTCGCATGAAATTACTGAACACCAATGTTCCTTACAGACCTCGGGTTTCCCCTCCTTACTTGTTTTTACGTTTATACAACACCAAACCTACCTTCTGTCCTTTATAACAACAATAATAGCCCCTTCAGTCATAACTGACCATCGGAATGCGCCCCTGAGGTGACAGCCCTCAGCTGCTTATTTTCCTGGTGTTCCTTTTCGACTTTTTCTCCTCTCTTCTGCTTGCTGTGTGAGCTTCTTTTGGCACAATCTGAGGTTGCGCCGCAGATAGCATCGCCACGTGGTCCGATCGGCAGCTTCATCCTCCCAGGTTGCTGGATTTATGTCCAGTGCCCTCATGTCTATCTTGCACACATCTTTGAATCTCAGCTGCGGTCGCCCATCTATTCTGTTTCCGTCTGCCAGTTGTCCGTAGAAGGTATCTTTCGGGATACGACCATCTTCCATGAGGTAGACATGGCCAAGCCAGCGTAGTCTGCGCTGCCTAAGCAGTGTATACATGCTTTGAAGGCCAGCACGTGACAACAACTCGACATTTGTCACTTTATCTTTCCACGAAATTCTGAGGATGTGGGTAGACACCGTAGATGGAAGTTATTGAGCCTTCTTTCTTGCTTAGCAAAGGTTGTCCATGTCTTGCTGCCATATAGAAGTGTGCTGGTGACGCAGGCGTCATATACCACAGGCAGCTTTGGTCTGCGTTGTGAGTTTAGAGTTTCCCCAAACACGCGATGTGAGGCAGGCAAAGGTAGCTGCAGCTTTGCCAATACGGCTGTCAATTTATGTCTCCAGAGAAAGTTTGTAATTGATGGTAGACCCCAGGTATGTGAAGTGAAGCACCACTGCCAATTCATAGTTATCGATAGTGATAACTGGTGCAGCACTAACATCCTTATTCAGCACATTTGTTTTCTTTAGACCTATTGTGAGGCCAAAGTCCTTGCATGCTTGGGTGAAGCGATTCATAAAGCTCTGAAGCTTCTTGTTGCTTTGGATGATGACTGCAGCGTCATCAGCGAATAACAAGTCTCTTATAGTGACCCTTCTGATTTTTATTTTTGCCTTCAGCCTTGCGAGATTAAACAGACGGCCATCTGACCTAGTGTGAAGGCATATTCCTTCAGTTGCTTCTCTGAATGCATGTTTCAAGAGTAAGGCAAAGAAGATCCCGAAGAGGGTTGGAGCCAGAACGCAGCCTTGTTTAACGCCACTGCATATGTCAAAGGGCTGTGATGTGCTTCCAGCATACTGGACTGTTCCTTTCATGTCCTCATGAAATGACTTGATCATTTCTAGCAATTTAGCAAGGTAGCCTATTTTCAGGAGGATTTTGAAGAGTTCATCTCTACTAACAAGGTCAAATGCCTTTATGAGGCCTAAAAAGGCGAAATATAAAGGTCTTTTCTGCTCTCTTGATTTTTCCTGAAGCTGGCGGAGAGAGAAGATCATGTCTGTTGTTGATCTGTCAGCTCGGAGCCCACACTGTGACGTTTGATATATGCGCTCAGCTAACTTGTGTAGTCGCATTAAGATGACTCTGGCAAAAACCTTACCAACAATACTAAGAAGAGAGATGCCTCTGTAGTTATTCCACTGACTTCTGTCTCCTTTATTTTTTATACAGTGTTACAATCTTGGCATCTCGCATGTCTTGAGGAATAGTTGTCTCTTCCCAGCACTGGCGCAGCACCCTATGCTGGGGATGTAATAGCGTGCTCTTACATCATCTGCTTCTAATTATTCTATCATTTACTAGACACACTGTTGAGATCTTTGTCTTGTGAAATATAGCCTGTACTGTTATATAGGAAAACTGCAGAAGTGATGGCGTCTATAATTAGTCTGGGTCGTCCCTAGTTACATATCCGGGTTACATGGAGAGATCGTGTTAGACCTCTGTCTAGGAAGCACTTTGTTTGTGGTGCCCAGTTGGCAGAGAGGATAGCAACTATTCGCTCCGTAGCTAGGTGGTGGTGTCATTCGTAAGGTACTGGGTCCGATTCCCGGTAAGCCTATCCCTTGTGTTGTTTTTCTGTTGTCTATTCTTCCACTTCTTTATTTCTCACGAGTGCCTGAAAGATACCTTTATGTATTAATTTTTGTATTTAATTATTTACGTGAGCTGACGAATAATGAATGAACTAACATCAATAGCGGTAGAAAATGCGTCGTGCAGGTTTATACTGATATAAAGTCGAAAAGTTAAAGAACGAGAGATAGAGAGAGAAATAATTCCCGGGAATAAAGCTAAAAATGTGTTAAACCTAAATGCCGAAACGTGACAGCAAATGGGTATTGATAGGGGTTGTATTTTCTTTTGTTGTACGTGATAGGTCACTGAAAAGGTGTAGCGGGGAGGCGGAAATTTTAGTAAGAGAATACAACCAGTGATCCTAAACCAGAGGTAAGAATGTTATAGAGTGTCGAGTAGATCATTTTACAGAATCGACTGTCACATAATGTTCACTATATCATTTAAGTGAGCCTTATGTTATGACTTGTCATTAATAGAGCACTGTAGTTTGATCTTTAAAAAAAAAATGATACTCATAGAAGACTTATATAAAAATTATAATAGCGAAATTTTAGTAAAGCAACATTTATGTGCTTATAAGCAACATAATGGGAGCCGCGCTGGTGTAATGGCTACGGCGTTGTACTGGCGACCAGGTTTTCATGGTTCAAACCCGGGTGTCAGCGTTTGAAGGAATTTTTACGACCGAAAATTTGACTGAATAACCTGAACGGCTCCTGCACATAAATCCCGTGTGGATGAGAAGAAGCAAAGCTCCTGACCGGGTTGGAAGGAAAGTCCACTGACCCCTCAGCCTCGCAATGACATGTCATTGGGCCAAAAGAGCTGGAAAGCTCGAGTGCCGCTGGTAAGGAAAAAAAAAAAAAAAAGCAACATAATTGTTGCGTGTGAAATTCTCGCAACATCGTCTTGCATTACAATATATATTTTGTAATGCAAGGGAAACAATTGTATGAAATTTATAGTCACTTTTCATTGTAAGCAGTTGTCTCCTCGCGTTGGTGTCGATGGCAGTTAAGTTTGTGAAGCGTTCTTAAATCGTGTCCATGTATGGTCTTGCTAGGCCGCTTTTCTCAGAAAGCGGTTGGCAACCTGTTGGGTTATCCTTATAAGGTAATCATTCTTAAGCTGGTTCTTAGTAAAGGTCCTTGTGTCTTAAGATATCTGAGCTGTGATCGATTCGCGCTGGACTGCGCATGTCTAGTCTTGGGTCTTTGTCGAAAGATTTCCGCCCAGCAGTCGAGTGAGCGAAGGTTAGAATTGCGAGCAAGACGTCTGTGTGGGCGTCTGTGCTTTTCTTATTCTTCAGGAATGTGAAGTCCTCTTATGGATATTTCGTTTATTCGAGATGATACCTCTAGTGTATTTCCACGCCGGAAGGCGTATTATTTCTGTGGTTATTTCCTGAAGGCAAGGTAAATTACATTTACATTAACTTTATCGATTTCTGTTCGTGAGTGACATTTGATTCGTAGCCTGTCTCTGAAAGTCGTCATCACGAGATGTTTTCTCAGCTCACATATTGCTACATTGTACCGCATCGGGTTGATGCATGTCCCAAGGACCATTACTTGCTACTTCGCTACATGAACTAGGTTTGAAACCTTTTGTTATCTAGAGGATTTTTTTGAGGACATTATTTATACTTCAGAAGACGTGTCTGTCTTGCCGAAGTCAGATTAAGGAGAGTGAACTGATCTCATACATCTTGTTATCTCCTGGCTGTTATAGAAAAGGATGGAGATTTCCACCTGACTACATTTACAGTACTATGATGTATCACATGCATATAATTCATCTTTATTATGATGCCGTCTACCGTCCATTGCTGTACTGACTATGTTGCTGTGATAATGACTGTCTGATGTACCTACATATTCGCGTATACATTTTTGTCACTGTGGCGTCCACAATAAATAATACAGAAAACGTCACCAGCTGTTACAAGCATCATTGACTTTATACGTCGTGAGTTAACTGACGTCCTTGTGTGGATTGCCCTGTTTTGAATGATCATTGTTTGACTATACATCATTTGCACACTACACAAACCAGACCGCGGGCACCATCTCTCATCCTATGATACCTTTTGTCACGCATCATTTGGTGGCCATAAGCTGGTTTGATCTGGTACCAGCATACACGGGGTCCCTTACCCACTTCATTTTCAACAAACAGCATCCTTCAAGTCAACACTTCAACATTCGTCAAGACAGTCAACATCTTCAAAATTTTCAAAGTACTCGGCGTTGCCCGGTAAATGTCAAAATTGCAATTTTTTGACTGAAACAGGAATTTGACAGTACCCGGCGTTGTTGCATATTGCCGGTGATGCGTGATGCCATATGATGATGGATGGTATCCGCATGTCTGGTTTTGTGTAGTGTGTAGATGTGTTCAGTCAAAACAATGTTCATACAACAATAACAGGGCAATCCACATAGGACGTCAGTAAACTCACGACGTATAAAGTCAATGAGTCTTGAAACAGCCGTTGACGTTTTTCTTCATTATTTATTGTGGACGCCACAGTGACAAAAATGGTTACGCAAATGTGTAGGCACATCAAACAGTCATTATCACAGCAACATTCAATACAGCAATAGACGGTAGACAGCATTACAATGATGAGTCAGATGCATGTTATATTTCATAGTGCTGTAAATGTAGTCAGGTGGAAAACTCCATCCTTTTCTATAACAGCCAGGAGATAACCAGATGTATGAGATCAGTTCACTCTCCTTAGTTTGACTTCAGCAAGACAGACACGTCTGCCGAAGTATAAATAATGTCCACAAAAATATCCTCTAGATAATAAAGGTTTTCCAAACCTAATTCATTTAACAAAGTAGCAAGTAATGGTCCTTGGTACATGCATCAACCGATGCAGTACAATGCAGCGACATGTGAGCTGGGAAAGAACATCTCGTGACGACGACTTTCGGAGACAGGCTATGAATCGAAATCGCTCACGACCCAAAATCGATAGAGTTAATGAAAAAGTCAATTTACCTTGCTTTCATGAAATACACAGAAATATCACGCCTCCCGACATGTGGGAAACACTAGAAGTATTATCTCGAATAAACGAAATATCCATTAAGAGGACTACACATCCCTGACAGAACAAAAAATAGCGGAGATCCCCTCTTCAACGAGGCATCTCTTTCGCCATTCCAAATCGCTCACTCCACTAGGCGTGGGCGGAAACCGATCGACCAAACAACAAGACAAGTCATGCGCAGTCCAGCGCAAAAATGACCACAGCTCAAACTTAACTGCATTCGATACCAACGCGAGAAGACAAATGCTTACCGAGAAAAGTGACTATAAATTCCAAGCAGTTGTTGCCCTTGCGTTATAAAACAGACATTGAAACAAAACGATGTTGCGAGAATTTATCACGCAACAAATCACCACCTCCTCCCGATAAAAAAAAAAATGTGGAACATATTTTTTTTTCAATATCAAAGAGCATGCGATAAGCGGCTCAAAACGCACGAATTATGCGCTGATAATTAATTAAATTGCCAAACAATAGGCTAATTATAGAGGGTCTGGTGAGGATATACCTCAACAGAAAAATAAATATGTCTCAAAAAATATTCACATCGGGGAGGTGTCACCAACACACATCACGTTAGCATGTAAACACAATATACGTATGCAAGTTACTATAATCATCATTAAACAGCATACTCTAATATTGTCTTTAAAAATGGATGTACAAATCTGATAGGAAAATTTAAATAGTACATTCTTTGACATGTAATGAAATAAGTACATAGTAAAGTTAAACTACATGACGATCCAGGATATATGCTCTGGTATTCCGAGGGTAAGTACACAATCTAGAACTCGTAAGGTAAGTCCTCAGCTCACAATGACATTCTGAGAAAGTACAAGCAATATAATGCTAATTAATAACTAATATGCTTCATAAGGTACAATACATTATTAATAATTGTGGCTGTTTAGTAAACTAACGGCCCTTATATTAACTACTCAGTCCTCCTCTATCATCTTAAAAAACGAACAGAAGAAGATGACAACAAAGCACGATAGTGTGTACATATAAAGTAAGTACAGATGTGCTAATCTATTGTAGAAATATAGGTGTGTTATGACTCTGTAATATATAGAAATATAGGACAGAAGTATTAGTTGGAGTCATGTGGGCATCTAGACAAAATGTCAGCCATCACATTATCCGCACCACGGATAGCTCGTACCGTGAAGTGAAAGGTTGAAGAGCTATAGCATATCGAGTGGATCTCGAACTCTTCAAATTCTTAGTCTGAATAGCTGTAAGAGCTTTCTGATCAGTCTCTAGAATGAAATGTGCGCCCAGGAGGAATCTTTGTAGTTTTAGAATTGACCAAACCATCGCTAACAACTCACGGTCTAAAACCGAGTAGTTCCTCTCTGCCGCATTTAGTTTTCTAGAAATGTACATAACAGGATGCAGAGTATTTGCATATTCTTGCATCAGTGCTGCTCCAATCCCAGTGGATGAAGCATCACTCCGAAGAACAAAAGTCCTATCAAGAGTAGGTAATCTTAAGATGGGAGGAGAAGAAAATATATTCTTGATTTGGTCTAGTGAAGATTGGCATTCTTCAGACCAACGAACCAGATTAGGCGAACCTTTCTTCAACAATGTTGAGAGAGGTGCCATGATCGAAGATAAATTTGGAATAAATCTCCCATAAAATTGAATTAAACCTAAGAGACTCCTAACTTGTTTCTTCGTTTTAGGAACAGAGATGTTCAGTATTTTGGAAGTATTGTGGTCTTCTGTCTTCAAGAGACCATGACCAACACGATGACCCCCAGGAAAGAGATTTCACCAAAACCAACAAAAGCTTTAGAAGGTTTTGCTGTCAAATTATTCTCACGTAGAGTGGACAGTAAGTCATATAACCCTAAATAGTGATCTTCCCAGGTATCACTGAAGAGACAGATGTCATCTAAGTATGCGATGACATCCGAACGATGTGACAGAATTCGACGCATCATGCGAACGAAAGTGGCAGGGGCGTTCATGAGACCAAAAGGCATAACATTCCATTGAAATAGACCCCTAGGTGTAGAAAAAGCAGTAAGAGGTTTGGCATGCTCTGCTAAAGGCACTTGCCAATAACCTTTAGACAAGTCAAGTTTAGTGAAGAATCTAGAATTAGAAAGTCTAATCAGTAGATCTTCTAACAAAGGCATCGGTTCAGCGTCGAACTTTGTGACCTGATTCAATTTGCGATAATCAACGCAAATTCGTATGTTCTTATCCTTCTTCCGGACAATAACCATGGAAGAATAATATGGTGAAGTCGATGGTTCAATTATATTTAATTGAATCATTTCATCCAATTCCTTTTCCACTTGCGACTGAAAGTGTATAGGAATAGGATACGGCCTAACCCTAATTGGATTATTGTCGGTAAGAATTATGTCATGTTCTATGACATCTGTGTGTCCAGGAATGTCAGTGAGAACATCCTGAAATGTTTGTAACATCGACGAGACTTGTCGATGTTCGTCACCAGAAAGATTAGGAGAAACAGAAACGTTTTTCCAAGATTCCGTAGAATGTAATGGAACCACTGGAAGGGGAAGGTTGACATCAGAGAAGGTAGCTTCCTCATCCTGTATGACAGACAGGGATGAATAATGACCGTGAGGTGCAGGAGCATCATCTGTTGCCTGGAAAATAGGCAGCAAATAGTCCGGACGTTCGTGAAATTCCGAAAGCATGTTTATGTGGAAAGTTTTATGCTTTCCATCAATATCGACCACATAGTCAACATCGGAAATCCGAGAGACTATTGCATACGGACCTTTCCATGCAATAAGAAGTCTATTTTCCCTACTGGGGAGTAGGACGAATGCTTTGTCACCTGGACAAAGTTGTCGTAGACATCTATTCTTGTTAGCAAACTGTCTTGCCTTCTCTTTAGCAATTTCTGATGAAGCAGTTGCTAGCTTACATGCCTCAATGATCTTTTGTCTAAGAGCAATGACATACTCATATGAGGATTGAGTTTCATCGCTAATATCATCGACAGTGATGAGATCGTGTAATAAAGACATAGGGCCGCGTGGACGCGCGCCAAAGACAAGTTCGAAGGGAGAAAATCCTGTGTGTTCATTAGGGACTTCTCTATAGGCAAAGAGAGCCGCGGGTAAAACCCTGTCCCAATCTTGAGGATGATCTTCAGTTATCTTACCAAGCAAAGTCTTGAGCGTTCTATTCAGACGCTCAACTAACCCATTAGACATAGGATGGTAGATACTACTGAGAGATCGTTCAATATGTAAGGTAGACATTACCTGTGACATAGTGTCAGATATGAGTTGAGTGCCATGGTCTGACAATATTTCTCTGGGAACCCCAAGCGAGAAAATATCAACCAAAGAGCATCTGCGATATCTGTAGTAGATATGCTCTTAAGAGGAATAGCCTCTGGCCAACGTGTGCACATATCGACACATGTAAGGATAAACTGATGTCCTCTGGCCGACTTGACCTTAAAGGGCCAATAATATCTATGGCCATTTTCTGAAACGGCCGAATAGGAATGTCAGCAGCCTGGATAGGCGCAGCATGTCGTGGTCCTCTAGATTTGACCTCCTGACATACATTGCATGATCGGCAGTAAATACGAATGTCCTTATTGACAAAAGGCCAAAAGAAAGCCGCAAGGACTCTCGACTTCGTACGGGAAAAACCCATATGTCCAGCACATTGCGAGTCATGAGCATGTTGTAATATTTGGACTCTCATGCTCTTGGGAACAAGAATTTGCGAATGTGCCGACGTAGTCGAATCTTGTACCATACGTACAAGTACGCCGTTTCTCATTGCAATCCAAGATTTTCTATTTGTATCCTGATTCGGATCACCTTTCTTCGCAAGAACGAAGAATTTTTTTAAAGAAAGATCTTCTTCTTGCAATTTTATGAAAGAGTCACGAGTGATTACTAAGTGACTATCTTGGCTATCAACTTCATTATCACTATTCAGTGAAGTTTCGGGTGTTTGTAGAGCTTGTGCTCTTGTAACCACTGCATTTGTAGCTTGCATGTTATTATCTTCCCAAGCAGCAATCTGCTGTGGGGTACACTCCCTAACTCCGTGAATACGACCAATAATAAGGTCCGCAATAGGATTAGGTAAGAGACAAGCATGCACATCTCCAGTAAAGAAAGGAGTGGCAATGCGAATTACAGCAGTAGGATATTTTTTTCTAGAGTGCCGCCAAATGTGACACATTTAATAACCCTTCCTGTAGCACAAGATGGATCTACAAGCGATTGTCTAACACCAATAGTGGTGCATCCGGAATCGAAAAGTAGTGAGACCGGAGAATCATTAACAAGACCCTTATGTAGGATTAAAGAACCCCTCCCGTCATGCGCAACAGCAGCAGGAAGAGCGGGAAGTGGGTGACCACAACTCAAAGTAGTTATGGTACCCGGTTCGAATAAAGTACTGCATTGGGGGCATTTGTTTGCTCTCTCAAAGTCAAAGCAGAACCAGTGACAGCGTCAAAGTTTTTTTTATTATCAACAACATGATTACAGGCTCCCTCAGTTTCCTGTTGTACAGCATTAGCCTGCTGATATCTCTTTTTTTTGTGTTGAGATCTACCCCGACTATTATTACCTCTGAAGTTATCAAAGTTATTATTATCTCTGCAGTTATTATTGTCTCTATTGTAATTGTTATCCTGGTTCGAATTCCAGTTTCCACGATTACTATCATGTTCACATTGATGCGAACATCTATTTGTTTGGTTCTGAGGTCTTCGGCAGGAATAACCTCTATTACCATATCCTCTTTTGAAATGCTTATAATTATTAGGGTGATAGTAACGTGTACTATCAGGCTGTCTCCAATTCTTCGAAGAAGAATCACCATGAAATTGATTTCCATGATTTTGACAGAAATTACCGCTACCCTTTCTATCAAAATTTTGTTGGGATCTACGAGCAAAGTTTTGACCATACGGAGCTGCCGAAGCAACTGGTAAACCTTCTTTCACTTAGAGTTACCCATGGTTATTTGTGGGTGCGCAGTTACGTATTGGCAACAGAAATCTTCCATTTCTTTTATTGTTTTAGGTTTACGTTCATGAAGGAAAGCAAGGAAAGACTCATTGACAGACGACATGACTTTGTCTCTAAGTATTAAGTCCATAAGTCCTTCATAAGTTTTTTCCGTCTTAGATAGTTCAACCCATCGTGAGAAAGTAATGCGTATTCTTGCAAGAATAAACTCGGAGAATTCAACTCCATTTTCAGGTAACATGTTTTTAAATTGTAGACGATAGCCGTCTTCGTTAAGCTGATATTTCTTTAACAAAGCGGCCCTGACAACCTCATAATTGTTCTTGTCAGGTTCATCCACCATATTTAATATACTTAGAGCTTTACCTGTCAGTATCCCTGATAACTGATAAACATATTTTGCTTTGTCTATGTTATGAGCTGTAAATGCTTGTTCAAATCTGTCCAGATAGAACATTATGTCATCACTGGAAGGACTAAATGTTGGTAACTTAATCTTAAAAGTATCATTATTACTGGCCTTA
>JAMPIV010004235.1:0-44143 GCA_024509875.1 Oreohelix idahoensis | reverse complement strand
GGAGCTCAGAAGCGTTCCCCCGGCGAAAAAACTGACGCCCCCCATGATTGAGCAGTCTGAAATATTTAGAGCGATGAAGAAGGACGCATTTTTTTTTTGTCCAGCTCAGTGTATTCATGTTTTTGAGGAAATCAACTAGGTCCTTTTATGATCTGTGATGCATTCTAGGATGATAAAATTAGTTGTGCAATTTTTGTGATTTTCTCAAACTATGTAAGTATGATTGACGTTCATGCTTTTCGATTATCAGAGCTCTCAGCTATAGCGGCGACAGAGTTGTGTTCGAAGATTCAAATCTAAGCGATATTGAATCCCATGTATAAAAAACTTGCTTATAAAGAATGCCCCCTTGCATTTAAAAGTATATTTGGTGCCCGTGCCAGTCCCTCTATAAAGAGCAGGAAAATAAGCATAAGCATTAACGAAACATGGACCTCAAGAGAAAATACTCACAGCAGGGGTGGAACAACAGCAGCAACCGCAAAACCGATCCGCACAGGCACAACCACTATAATCAACCCCAGTGCATAAGGAAACCACGATTAACAAGGAATAAATAAGACTGGAAAATGCATCGACAACAAGGGTATAGGCAGGCCAGCCCATACAGCTATCGTTTTACCCATGAAAATACCTGGACAATGCATAACAAACACGTTCCGTGCCACCCGCCCAATTTCAACAAGAGAAATGAATATTGTCTGCCAGGAAGTTATCCTAAAGTAGACGCACATCCCACTGCCCCAGATAAATATGTATATGGCTCGCATACTGGAAGCTATTATGCTGTAGACCTACAGAAACCTAATGCATGTTCTACTGAAAAGGAAGAAATGTTGTACAACTCTACAACGGGAGGTTGCTATACCTCTAAACACGTACACAGACGAAGCGAAAACACTTCACATGAAGGAAACAGAAAAAAAATCCTACATCCCAGATGAAGATGATGACAGTTGTTCAACCCATCGTAAAGTACCATACGCGGATAGACGGAGTGACAGTGTTTACAGCAGAAACAACATATATCAACGGAAACGTCGTCCTCAGCTTGACAGAGACAGACGATTTATTGATTACCGGACATACGAAACACCACATAGCACATGGCAGAAACGGAGGTATCCGATCCACGCTGTTCCCCGTTCGAATCCCCAGTACACAAAATGCCATGCCCCCATGAGACAAACACCTCCATATTATCGCCACAGAGAAACAGAAAGCAGACCACGTATACTATCATCGATCAGGTATAATGACAACAAGACAAGGCACACGACGGCAGCTAACAAACACTGGAACACATTGAATAAACGAGCTCAAAGAATGACAGTAAGAAATTTCATTACTGCGGTTCACAACAGAAAGTTATGGGAATTCAAAAACGTAACGTCAGAGAATGGACAAGTTTGCCTCATATTAACAGAAGATGGATGGAGGGCACAAATAGGTCCAATAAGGTCAGGAAACAAAGATCACAGCCGCCAACAAATAAATTTAGTCCATAATAACAAGACACAGTTAACCCCCATGAAGATAAATCAACCCAAGACAACAACGCAAGAACCTCAAACCAAGATGATTTGTGCAAAAACAACGATGGTTTGTGTAGCAACACAAACTGACAATACCAAGTCAACGTTTGTCCACACTCAAACTTACTCCCGCCAGTCATGTCACCTCCAGCCACACATTCCCAGGCTACATTGCCATCATCACCGATTTCCTCTGCGCCCCAACAATCAGTCAATGTCATGTCACCTCCAGCTACAGTACAACCATTGACGTTTTCTTCAGTTGCCCATCAACCTCTCAACGTCAACAAAACCATCTCCAGTACTGTACCCACTGTCAACCCTGTCAACAACGCCATCTCCAGTACTGTGCCCACTGTCAACAACGCCATACCCAGTATTGCACCCACCACCACACAGGATGATCCCAGTTCGACCTTCCTTATGGCAGTGCTGGAATTGCAGAAAAAAATCAACCAGCGGACAGAGGCTATGAGGAGGTCAGCTATAGCTCGCTGGGGCTGGGACGGTTCCTAAAACACGCCCCTCGTATCTTCATGTACATGCCATCCCATGTACGGTCTACGCAAAAGTGAATTTACTGTTCTAACTATTGTCACAGCGTCGTTCTGTAATTGTCTATCTGTGTGTTACCACAATGTAACAACCTACTCTGATTGGCCTAAGTCTTTGTGATCGTATATAGTGGAATGTTTAGTGGTAGACAGTGGTGAGTGAATGATGAGACAAATTTCAACCTCAACGCCTTGAGTAATGAATTCAGAATACGACACGAACTGAGGTACTCACTGGAAGACAGTCTCTTTTGAAAGGTTAAAACTGTTCTTTAATATGGTTCCAATTTACAAGTTTCCCTGCTTCATAATCTGACAAGTATCGTTCTAACATTGGACCGTCATTTCTTAGACAGAGTTAACTTTCGGGATCGTCTTGCAAAAACGTTCCCAATTCATTGTCTGACCTTCGAGGACCTTTTTTTGACTTCCTTGCATTCTAACGCTCTTCTTTAAAACGGACTCACCCATTTTACTTATTTTTCTGCTTGACCAAACCTTTGTAGTACTTCACTGTAAGCTAGATGGTCATAACAGTTGTGATTACAATTGTTGGTTTTCTCTCAAAGTTCCTTCATTCCCTTGATTTGACTCTTCTCCTTGGGATGAAAAGAAGCCCCCTTCCAGTTCAGTGGTCATCTTGAAAACCTCTCTCCGTGTGACGTCAGCCTAGTTGTTCCGTATGACGTCGTTGGTCTCCCGAATCCTTTTCCGTAACTCGCATCGAGAGTATTTATTTACTTCTTCCTAGTCGGTCCATTATTCTCTTATTTTACGTCATTTTAACTTGTATGTCACTGCTCCTGTGACATTTTCACGCCAGGGTCCCTCAAAAAATAAATGATGCTTCAAAGCATCATTCCTCTCCAGTCCTATCTCCCCCGGGTCCATAAAACGATCCCCTTCCAACTAACTCATAACTAACTAAAATACTGAACTAATTCCTTAAAAATTCCTAATACTTATGAGTAACAACTTGTTAACTTCTTAATATTTCATTTACATATACACGATTACCACAATATTTAACCTTAAAATTATCATATAACATTTAACACTCTCCCACGGCTCAGCCCTCAGCTTACTCTCGTCTCTCCATATAACCGTGGCTCAGCCTTTCAACTTATACTCGTTTCTCCCCAATGACTGGTATTTCTACTAATAACAAGACCTTCGCAGGTTTTCTCTCTCGTCTTGCTTCTTAATTCCATAGTACCTGTCGTTCCGCCACTGCATCCATGACACACCCCTTGTTCTGCCGTAATGCATTATAGTTTTCCCCAACTACAGCATCACGCATAAGTCCGTTTGGACTCTATTTACCCCCTTATACAAGAATTAGCTATCGCCTCCATCTTGTACTTATAACTGCTATAAGCAGCCTTCACGGATTCTCCCGTTTTCCTCTTTTCTTTCTTGCTCCTGTCTGCTATCTCATTACATTCTCTATGTCTCTTCCACAATTTTACTTTACTTCCTGGGTTCGGAGAAGCCTTCGCCTCACAAGTCTCAACAAGACTCTATCACTCTCCGCAGCATCTCGGTGCCCCCGCACTACTTCTTAAACTCGTTCCCTTTTGGAATATCTCTCACAATTTCTTCCTCACCTTCTGGTTTTAGGAGAAACCTATCTCCTAACAAGTCTCCACCAGACTTTAATAATCACCGCATCCTCTCTGCACTCTGCACTGCCTCTTAATCTTGTTCCCTCTCTGGAACTATTTCTTTCTCATGATCCTCTCAGCCATTCCTTTATGCTCGCCATCTCCCATGGCTCTTACTACCTCACCGTCTAATCTCTCAATTTCTTACTCTTGATTTTTTCGCCAATTCTTATGGCTCTTCTTCTTCTCACATAATACTCCTCGCCAATCTTCCATGGCCTTAACCTACCTTTTTATCATTATCTCCTATATTTTCATCATCTCCGCCTCTCTACTTCACCTACTCATAACTCCACTATTTCGCTATAGTGACCTCCTTGTCCCTATGTCCTTCTCACGAAATCTGTTTAGCAATTTCTATATTTGCTTCTTCCTTTATTTCTCTGACTTCGATCACAATTTGCTTGCTCTATCTTTCTCTGTCGTCTCACAATCCTTTCGTCATCTAACATTTTTGTCAGAACTATATCTACTTCATCTCTTGTTCCTCTGAATAACTTGACTCCGAATCAGAGAACACGTCTCTATCCACTATTTTGATTCCCCAGTAATTAAGTTCCTCCATTACTCTCATTACCAGCCTGCGAATTTCTTCTTTTCTTTCTGATAATTCTGTATCAAATTTTCTCTCCAAAAATTAATGTACATACTTTAGTACTACGGTGTCGGGTCTAGCTCCTCTCAATTCATCCTTTATCGCTTTCTTCATCTCCTCCATGCTTGGCTTAGCTACCTTGCTAATTTTCTTCTTCTCTTCCACTCTACTGTTAACTCTCTGTACTTCCTTCTCTACTTGTTGCTCTCTATTCTTTTTCTCGGAATATGGACAATGTGCCGCTATCTCTTTATCGTCCTCTCTTTTCTTACTATTTCTTAAGTTCCTCTCAACTTCTTCCTTCTCACTTCCGTCATTACACCAATTCCTACTTGTTTTGTTGACATCCTTAGATGCCTCCATCAGGTTCTTTCTCGTTTCTAATTCCTCAATCTCCTTCTCAATCCTTGTACACAATGCAGTTATCTCTTCTATTGTGGACATCTTGGAATCTCTGCCCTTTTTCTCCCTTTCTTGTCTCGTCTCCGACTGGTTTTCATCTCTCAATCTTGTGAGACGTCTTTCATAATCTGATGAATCATCCGACGATACATCAATCTTGTCATTATTCTCTCGTGCACCTGTAATGCCCAACCTTTCCTGTGCCTCTGAAATCCTTTCCGTCTGACTCATCAAGTCCTGAGGACCTCCCCGTCGTTTCTGGTTAACTGTGGTCCCTTCTGGTTCCGTGTCCTCATTCTTCTCTTCCTTATCCGCCAGAAATCTCCTCTTATATTCCATCAACGGAATATCATCCTCACTCTCCCAATTATCGGTCAGAAATCTCCTCTTATACCCATTCAACGGAATATCATCCTCACTCTCCCAATTGTCTAGATCTGCTAGTCCTTCTCCCCCATCTTCTGACAATTCCGTATACCTCATCATAATCGATTTACCTCTTCTTCTATCGATCTCCCTATCACTATTCTGGTGCTCTCTATTTTCTTTTCTCTTTTCCTTTTCTGAATTGTTTTTTGTTTTGTTCCTTCTCGTTTCCATTCCTTCTCTAGTATTTAGGTCACAAAAAGGGTTTTCCATCAACGAATAATCTTCTGGATTCCTTACTTCAATATCGATATCCGGTGTTGTTACAAGGGTGGCTATCCTTCCTTGCTTTTCTCTCTCTCTCATGCCGGGCTCTCCAATCCATGGTCTATAGTCTTCTCTCCGTAGTTGTTTACATCTTTTGTTATTCTGTTTATTGATAAGTTCAGACACTAGGTCCGTCCCTTCTGTCTGAGTTGCAACAGTGTTTGTTTTCTTGTCTACCTTAATCTTATTATCATCAAGTTTTCTTTTCAAGTTCAACTTTGGTCTCTCTCTTATACAATTGATCTCCGCTCCATTTTTAATCTTACTGTTGGTAGTTCCTTCCGTTTTATACACTTGTATCTTGACACAGTGTCCATTTTCTGTCTTAACATTTAAATCATTTACTTCGAAAAACCTTCCCTCTTTATCTCTTGAAGGAAATTTCGTACCGCTATTCTGTTGCGTCTCTTACTTAAGGGTTCCCAGTGTCTAGGTGCTTCCGAAATGTTGCACACTCTGCCCTTGTAAATAATTCTAGGTCCGTTATCTTCGTTTGGTAATCTACGTTTTCGAAAATCGTTTTCTCTAACATTTCTTTCTCTATCCCATCGTCTGTTCATAAACCTGGTTCTATTTCCACAAATTCTTCCTATATCCATACTTCTGTGTTGTCTAACGAGGTTCTGAGGAGCATAGTTTTCTCGATGAGTCTGTTGAAGTCCTCTCGAAGAAAATTCTCCCATTCCTTGTCTATCTAATCTTCCCGTCTCCTCATGTCTCCATCTATCTACTTTAGGTGGGACATTTTCTCTACTAAAATCCCATTCGGGTTTTCTATCTCCATACGTGGACCTGTGGTCGTGCTCTTCCCCTACAACCCTTCTACGTCTACATTCCATACCTCTTGATACTTGTCTAAACTCCACAGGTGTATATCTCTCACTTGTATTCCGATGATTTCTGTCTTCACTCATCCCATCTCGTGGTCCGGTATGACTCTCCATTCTACGCCTCTTGCACACAGCTGCTAGATGTCCTCTGGCATGACACAAATAACAGCGCTTTTCCTCCGTCATCTGTATAACTCCCCTCCCGGGTTCTCTGTTATAGCCTTCTCCGTACTGCCTGTGCGGATAGCCAATTAACTCCCTTCCTCTCTGTCTGTCGTTAACTGCCTGTCCAATCCTCGGGGCTCTGTTTTCTTTCCAATTCCCTTCTTCAGTGTTGTTCCCTGATCTTAACTGGAACCTCTGCATTAAATTTTCTTCTGCCAATGCTAACTGTATAGCATCATTCAAGGTCCTTGGATTCTTCCTTAGAAGAAGTAGCCTCATACCGTCCTTATGTAGGGCATCTATGAACATCCCAACCAGCTGTCCCTCAATATCCGGACTCCGAATATCTTGTTCCCTAAAAACTTCTTCTGCTAGATTTTTCAATCTGTCGCTAAACAACTGGATGGATTCTCCTGTTTCCTGCTTCACTCTCCTAAGTAATCCCCATAGGTAATGTTGATCCGCCGACTCTCCGTAACTGTTTAACAAACTCTTCTTCAGTTCTTCCCAAGTTTCATGTGGCTCTTCTTCGAACCTTCTCCTCAAAAAATCATTTACCAGATCATCACTGGTTAAAAAGGCCAATCGCTTCTTTTCTTCCTCACCTGCCCCTATGGAGTAAGCGTACCTCTCTATTTTGGCGATCCACTTTTTACACTTGCCAGCTTCTCCTCTATATGTCTCGATATTTTGACGTAAACTACTTTGTCGGTTTTCGATGCTCCATCTTTCCAGGGCATTAGTAATATACAGGAGGGCCACTGTATTTGGATCAATCCTAGGTTCCTCTGCCATTTTCTACCTGCTCTACTTGGTATTCTAGTCGGTAAACTTGATGTTAATTATAATTTGACTTACCAAAATACAATTTACCCACTCAACCCTAATAAATTGTCATAAATTAATTCTGGATAATCACACAATAGTAAATATAATAATAGTTCTTCTCTGGCATGCAGCTGCCTGTAAGTTCACTGGTTCAACAACCGAAAGGTTCGTGATCCCGAATATGATGAATAGGTTTGTCCGTCGGCAATTTCAGGGTTTTAACATCTGGAGCCTTAAGTACGTTCAGTTGTCTGGCAATTTTCACGGTTTCGACATCTGCAATCTTGAGTGCGTTTGACTGTCTGGAAATTTTCACGGTTTCGACATCTGTAATCTTGAGTGCGTTTGACTGTTTGGCAATTTTCACGGTTTCGACATCTGTAATCTTGAGTACGTTCGGCTGTCTGAAAATTTTCACGGGTTCGACATCTGTAATCTTGAGTACGTTCGATCGTCTGGCAATTTCACGGTTCCGACATCTGTAATCTTTAGTACGTTCGGCTGTTTGGCAATTTTCACGGTTTCGACATCTGTAATCTTGAGTACGTTCAGTTGTCTGGCAATTTCACGGTTTCGACATCAGTAATCTTGAGTACGTTCGGCTGTCTGACAATTTTCACGGGTTCGACATCTGTAATCTTGAGTACGTTCGATTGTCTGGCAATTTCACGGTTTCGGCATCTGTAATCTTGAGTACGTTCGATTGTCTGGCAATTTCACGGTTTCGGCATCTGTAATCTTGAGTACGTTCGGTTGTCTGACAATTTTCACGGGTTTGACATCTGTGATCTTGAGTGCGTTTGACTGTTTGGCAATTTTCACGGTTTCGACCTCTGGAAAGTTCATAAATCTTGAATATGACGAATATGTTTGACTGTCGGCAATTTCACGGTTTCGACCTCTGGAAAGTTCATAAATCCTGAATATGACGAATAAGTTTGACTGTCGGCAATTTCACGGTTTCGACCTCTGGAAAGTTCATAAATGCTGAATATGACGAATAAGTTTGACTGTCGGCAATTTCACGGTTTCGACCTCTGGAAAGTTCATAAATCCTGAATATGACCAATAAGTTTGACTGTCGGCAATTTCACGGTTTCGACCTCTGGAAAGTTCATAAATCCTAGTCGCGGCAACCACTTCACCTACACCACTATATGTCACAGCATGTTATAAATAGGCCGCAGAAATACAGGCAGGTTCATATCCTGGACTCACGGCACCACTTCACCTACACCACTTGTCACAGCGTCGTTCTGTAATTGTCTATCTGTGTGTTACCACAATGTAACAACCTACTCTGATTGGCCTAAGTCTTTGTGATCGTATATAGTGGAGTGTTTAGTGGTAGACAGTGGTGAGTGAATGATGAGACAAATTTCAACCTCAACGCCTTGAGTAATGAATTCAGAATACGACACGAACTGAGGTACTCACTGGAAGACAGTCTCTTTTGAAAGGTTAAAACTGTTCTTTAATATGGTTCCAATTTACAAGTTTCCCTGCTTCATAATCTGAAAAGTATCGTTCTAACATTGGACCGTCATTTCTTAGACAGAGTTAACTTTCGGGATCGTCTTGCAAAAACGTTCCCAATTCATTGTCTGACCTTCGAGGACCTTTTTTTGACTTCCTTGCATTCTAACGCTCTTCTTTAAAACGGACTCACCCATTTTACTTATTTTTCTGCTTGACCAAACCTTTGTAGTACTTCACTGTAAGCTAGATGGTCATAACAGTTGTGATTACAATTGTTGGTTTTCTCTCAAAGTTCCTTCATTCCCTTGATTTGACTCTTCTCCTTGGGATGAAAAGAAGCCCCCTTCCAGTTCAGTGGTCATCTTGAAAACCTCTCTCCGTGTGACGTCAGCCTAGTTGTTCCGTATGACGTCGTTGGTCTCCCGAATCCTTTTCCATAACTCGCATCGAGAGTATTTATTTACTTCTTCCTAGTCGGTCCATTATTCTCTTATTTTACGTCATTTTAACTTGTATGTCACTGCTCCTGTGACACTATCTCATGTACTTTCTTTTCAGACTGAGTTCACAATAACTATCCCAAACCAGATGAACTAGGTGCAGACTAAGATGTTCAAGCCTCATTTGATGAACCTGAACTTACGGACAAGCAACTGCTGATGACCAGATTACCCCACAGCACCAGCCCAATTGTGATGTTATTCCTAGATTTGTTGTTGTGTAGTCTTAACAATTGCTCCCACACATTTTGAAAATGTTCAATAAAAGTTGACACAAGAAGTTAGGGTGTTCTACAATCACAATCACATTTATTACAGACGGTTTGATGTTTAGTCATAAATTGCACACAGATAGTTGTCATGCTGATAATTTATACCTTGTGACTTCATCATTTTGCCATTTTTCACTTTCTCCTTAACTTACTATTTTCCTTTCCACTATTTTAAGACGACATTCTAGACTTATGAGCTTTTCTATCCAAATCATTTTCCATCCCTTCGAATTACAATAATGTTGTAATCAGGAGATCTTAAATTTTCCCCTATCTATCAAGAACTTACAGTACCCTCTCCTCACTCCTTATTGACAGCAGCCACTACTATGTAAATTCTTTTCTGACCCTAACTATTGCTTGCAGCCCTATTGTTTAGGATTGGTAATATCTCTAGTGTTTAGAGAACTGTTTATTATCATTCTCCTGAAATTGTGATACATTGACAGAAAAGAATTGAAATTTTGATATATTGAAAAGAAAGAAAAAAAATGTGCAAACCAGAAAAGATGAACAAAACAGAAAATGCAAAGAAAAGAAATCAAACAGAAAAGAAATGAAATTGAATAATGAAAAGAGAAAAGACACAAAAGAAAATAAAAAATACAAAGAGAACACATTTTGAATGTTTTTATAAGATGTGTTATATGTTTATATGCCACCCTCGCACATCTTAATGATACTGATTGACGGTTTATTAAAAAATTTGTTATGCACATGAATAATGACACGATGATAGGCCAATGCCATATAACATTGACTGCCCTGAGATTAGCAGCTGACATAGAAGAAAAGAGAAAAAATAAATCACCACATCAGAGTGAGCAACTAGTTTTTGCTCATACTGCCTATACCAGTCACACCCCCTACCAGCATGATCTCTGATACTCCAGCAGTATTTTGTTGATACTGCCTATGACAAGTACCCCAATGACATTTGCGCATGCTGATTTTTTTGCAAATGGAAATATCCTTTGAGAGCATTTGCATATGTTGACCCCAGATTGAATAAATTGCAACTATTTGTTGATGATGCCTTTGCCCCATGTTAAAAATAGCATTTGCACATGCTGACTTAGCAAATGAAATACCACTCTATAGCATTTGTATATGCTAACCCCACATTGAACACCCCATTACCGGATGATAGCCACTGATGGCACATGAAAGGATGAAGCAACTGTTTAGTGATGATGAAGATGCCATTTTCTATTATGGTGAAACTTTATGTTGACACAACTAATGTTTTGTTGTGCGGTTTATGCACTTATGCCCACATTGGAATGGGATAATGAATAATTTTAGCTTGTTACGAAATAACAGAGAAAACAATTGAAATTTTCTGGAATCTATGAACATAAAACAAACCAGAGGATTGAAATATGATGGAAACATTGTGACAATACTGAGCTTGGATCGCCCTTTACGATATATGGACCAAGAACAATGTAACCCCATGGACTGATGTGTCATGGATCCATATACAATGGATGGATATAAAATTATAAAAGACTACCTAGATTGGACATCCATATTGCTGAATCATGGATTACCAGTGAAATACATGTACCCTCATGCCCCATAGGAACTAACTTAAATTATTATGAATTTAAGAAAAATAAATTGATCATCTGGCTGTAGCAGCAGATATTATAAACACCTTATAGTTCTGAAAAACCTTCGACCTGCGAAGGCAGAGCTGGTGTTGACAATCCTGCACATAATGTACACAATTTTTTTTTCATCTCATATTCTCAAAAAGTTCTTACATCTCAGTTGATTGTTCCATAAATAATTGTTTGATGTGTTTTTGATAAATGTATTGCTAGATAAGGTACATAGGGAGTTACTAAGGATGAATTCTCAAGATAACAGGAAGACTAGAAGGGATACAATGATATTGGAGCACCAAAATGATAAATTGGTGTTATGAAGAAAGAAAAAAAGGAGACAAATATAAACTGTATACAAGGATGTCTTGAGAGTGACAACATGGATACATATTGTCAAGAGTATAAGCAGTTGTCTTAACAGAGAAAATAAAATAATACGGAACCCAACGTAGAAAATTCATGATGATTTGAAACTATATTTTCCTTTTCCCTTATATTTCATAATATGATAGTAACATATTCGTCTGTTGGTTGCTGAATAATTTGATGTTTGAAAATTGATGAATTGTAAGTCAAAGAAGATCTTTGAAGAAGAAAAAAAAATATATTTCTAGGAAAGGGTTCACAGGAAAAATACTGTGTTGACAGAAAAGAAGGAATGATTAGAAATAATTGACTTATGGACAGGATCACCACCAGACGTATTACCTGTACGGATATTGGAGACAAACATCACATATTTTGAAAAAAAAAAAATGGTAATATAGAACATTCTGTACAGTTATGGACTTAGAACGAATTTATACACTTACCATTTGGAAAATATCAAATACAGGAAACATTCAGACAAATAAATAAGGATAAGCCATGAGGTTGTAATGCTTTTATTGTGAAAAATGATTGCTTATAAAAATGATGCTGGTTATATTATCGTTTGAAAATATATGCATATTATGTCTAGAGATGTTTTCCTCATGTAATAATGAGCAAGTAGCTCATTCACTAGAAAAAAAATAAAGAAGATGATGAGTACCCATGAGAACATTGGCTATTTTATGAAAGTGGATTACCACTACCATAAGGAATTGGAGATTTTGGACATTTCTTGGAATATTGCAGAGTACTTGGAAACTAAAATAAACAAGTACGCCAGGAAGAAAAAAAAATTTTTTTAAGTACTTGCAGACTTATAATACAGAGCCAAAAACAGGAACAGAGAAGAGATAACACCCCCCACCATATCTAAGAGAATGTAGTCAACTATATTTTTGAACGGAATTTGTGTTGTTCATGTTTCCCAATGTTGCCACTCGTCACATTTTTTTTGAGTGATGACCTTATGGATGTTTTGAAAATTTGGTTGGTTAGTGTTGCCAATTTGTAAATTTGGTTGAAATATGTACTGATATGAAAGATAGTTTGCATTTTTTTGAGATGATGTCCATTAATAGGACCTATTTAAGGAAGACAGTACCATATATACATATAGGAACCCAGGTTTAGGAATTAGTTTAAATTTTTCTGAAATATTTTTGGACTTAGAAAATTTTTTGAACTTTAAATTTTTCTGAAAATTTTTTGAACTTAGGAAATTTTTATGATATTTTTTAGATTTGATAGTACTCAAATGTCTCCCTATGGGATACATTTGCAGGGCCCCGGAATCTATATGTAGCCGTGTACATCGTGGTTTCTTTGGAAACAGGCTATTTTCTAACCAAAGAGATATTAACCCAGATTAGCATATAAGTTTCTACTTTCCTAGAAACAGATTATAAAGATTCAGTAGCATATAATTAGGCTAGAGTCGCGTTACATGTCAAAAAAATTAGTCACGTGATTTTTGACCCAATTAAGGAGCTCAGAAACGTTCCCCGGCGAAAACTGACGCCATGATTGAGCAGTCTGAATATTTAGAGCGATGAAGAAGGACGCATTTTTGTCCAGCTCAGTGTATTCATGTTTTGAGGAAATCAACTAGGTCCTTTTATGATCTGTGATGCATTCTAGGATGATAAATTAGTTGTGCAATTTTTGTGATTTTCTCAAACTATGTAAGTATGATTGACGTGCATGCTTTTCGATTATCAGAGCTCTCAGCTATAGCGGCGACAGAGTTGTGTTCGAAGATTCAAATCTAAGCGATATTGAATCCCATGTATAAAAAGCTTGCTTATAAAGAATGCCCCCTTGCATTGGAACACATTAAACTTATGGAATACAAAGGAGAGAAAAAAGAGAGTTTTGAATAAAAGACTAAACTGAAAAAGCTGAGAAAATGTTATCAAAGACGGAAGCTAATTCCCCAACGTACGAACATGGTAGAAACATGGAGTTCAGTCTTGATCAAAATGAATACTAAGAAAAGGAGCAAAGGAAGTTTAGCACCAATGAAATGATGCTGATATATTACTTGACTTTGTACATTACTGTAATTATGTAATTATCCAAGACCTTGTTGTATTTGAATCATACCAGTTTTCAACGAAAGTCCTGTTAATCTGCTACACTTACATCAATAGAGGAAAAACAATCGAACCTGGAAACCCCAATTAAAGGAGAGGAATATAGACCTCTAGCAATTAGGCTAGTAAACCAAACCTACTCTCTGTACAAGCAATAAACCCCAACTGCCCCACCCGGCCACACATAAGTATATTTGGTGCCGTGGACAACCCGCACCACCCCGTCACAATTTATTTGTCATGTCGATTTGGGATTTCTGATTTACTTCTCCTGCAATTTCTCATCAATATGAATGATAAGTTCAAAACCATACTTACAAGCAATTCCCTGAATCTCTCCCGAAATACACTCTCTACTGTGACTATAAGAACTTTCTTAATCATCTTCTACTGCCATCAATGGTACCTATACCTTGTAGCAGTATGGCAGCTTGTGTACCCTGACAATCCCCAGAGCTATGCCAGTGGGAGATTTACTCATGGTAGGTTCAACCAAGCTGGACTGGTCTGCGTGGGTAGGGATCAGACAAAAGCTGGTACTCTGGTCCTCCAGGTTGGGGGTTTTAGCAGGGGGCCGACACCCCTGTCTATGTAAAAAAATCGCACGTTACGAAAACAACAATAAATGGAAAAACTTTGCTGCGGGACGGACATCCGGAGTGTCAGGCTCGTATGACTGACAGTGGTGAAAGCCGAAAGGAAGCCACTGGCATGAAAACGGATGCCCCGGCCGCAAAACACGAAACCAGAATTGGTTTTTGGAACGTCAGAACTATGAATGAGGCAGGAAAGCTGAGACAAATCACAGCAGAGATGAGGAACTACAAGATACATATCCTGGGAATAAGCGAGAGCAGATGGACAGGTAGGGGGAGAATAAAAACAGCTACAGGGGAAACAGTACTTTATTCTGGCAGAGAGGATGGTCAGCACAACGAAGGTGTAGCCATTATCCTGAAGAAAGGAATGGAAAGGTCTTTACTGGAATGGAAACCCATCAACAACAGACTGATAAGAGCAAGACTGAGAGGGAGATTCACCAACACCACAATTATACAATGCTATGCACCAACAAACGACGGCGATGAAGAGATCAAGGACGAGTTCTATCAACAGGTACAAAAAGAAATGGAAACTACACCCAGGTACGATTTCATTATAGTAATGGGAGACCTAAATGCGAAAGTGGGAGCACACAATAATTATAACGAAAGAGTAATGGGGAAATGCGGCAGTGGAACAGCAAATGAGAATGGGGACAAATTAATAAGCTTCTGCAGTATTAACAACCTGGTCATTGGAGGAACACTTTTTCCACACAAGGAAGTGCACAAGTTAACATGGAAATCACCAAACGGACGAGACAAAAACCAGATAGATCACATAATGATCAATGGCAGATGGAGACATGCACTACAAGACGTGAAAGTAAGAAGAGGCGCAGATGTGGGAAGTGATCGTCACCTAGTAGTAGCAAGACTGAAAGTGAAACTCAGAGCTGCTGGACCAGTTGTAGTCAAACAGAAAAGATACAACATCACGAAACTGAAGGATCCCCTCACCAGAAAAGCTTTCGTGGTCGACGTAAAGAGAAGATATGAGATTATCAAAAGCCAGGAAAGAACAGAGTCCGATGGTGTTGACCAGAGATTCGTCACCATCTCGGCAGTGTAAGGGGAGGGCAGCAGGTCATGCTTGGGATTCCAGGGGAGAGGGGGCCGGGACTGGATGGCACCAGATGCGCTGGGCGCCGTGGCGGGGGGAGGGGAGATGGAAAGAGGGGGGACAAAGGCTGGGTCTCCCAGGTTGAATGCAATGTGTGGTGAACAGTGCGGTCAGCTGGACGGAGAAGTTAAACGTCAGGCCCGTGCTGGCAGGGGGACGTTTCTGGATGACCTTGTGGGACAGGCGGAGGGGGCGACGCTGGGAGATGGACAGGGCACAGTATACGGGGTAACTAAGGTCATCGGTGGAGGGCGGGGTGCAAGCAATATTACATTAGTAAGAGATAGGCAAGGAGGTCTCATCGCGGCAGTAGAGGGACGGGAGGCGGGATGGGCGGAGCATTTCGGGGAAACTCTGAGTTGGGAACCATCGGAGACACGATTGAATGTTCCTGGGGCTGAGGGTGATCTGGATGTTAATGCAGACATCCCACGAGGGGAGGGGATCGTCACAGCAATCGAAGGGTTAGGGAATGGAAAGGCTCCTGGTCATGATAACTTAGATGCAGAGCTTTTTGGGGCGGACCCAGAGCTGGCGGCGGAACTGTTGGAACCACTGTTTGCACGGGTCTGGAAAATGGAGACAACACCGACAGAGTGGAGAAGGGGAATAGTTGTCGGGTTGCCCAGGAGGGGAGATCTTGCAGACTGCAATAATTGGAGAGGAGTGGCTCTTCTCTCGGTTCCCAGCAAAGTGCTAGGCAGGATAGTTATACAGAGAATCTCGAGGGCGGTGGACCACAGGCTGAGGAGGGACCGGGCGGGATTTAGAGAGAGCGGGGGATGTGTAGATCATATGTTTGCCCTCGGGGGCTTTGTGGAGCAGTGCTCGGGGTGGCAGAGACAGTTATACATTGATTTCGTTGATTTTGAAAGGGCTTTTGACGGTATGCATAGGGACGGTTTATGGAAGGTACTGAGGGCTTGCAGAATTCCAGGCTGCATGGTGTCAATCATAAAAGGCCTTTATGCCAACTTTACGTGCAGCATTGGGCAGAGCAGCCTAACCTTTGAGGTGAGGACGGGAGTACGACAGGGATGCCCCTTGTCAACCACTCTATTTTTGGCATACAGTCATTGGATGGGTGATGCGCCAGATGGCAGAGGGCAATCCAGGAGGAATGGGATGGATTGCGTTTTCTGCATTGGAAGATCTGGAGTATGCGGATGACATTGCACTGCTGGCGCATTCACATCGGCACATACAGGAAAAAACGGATAGACTTAGTGGGTGTCGCCGGCAGGTGGGCTTGCGCATCAGCCTGGGGAAGACAGGGGTCATGACGCTCGATGTGAGCGGCCCTGGGCCCATATCAGTGGGGAGGGAATAAGCAACTGGAACAGACAGATGCCTTCACATACCTGGGATGCGTGGTGACGCCGGACGGCGGAGCGGGCACGGACATCGGCAGCAGTGTGAACAGAGCAAGAACAGTCTTTTTTAGTCTAAACGACATCTGGAGGTCCTCTCAGTGCAGCACGGGCACAGAATTAGGATTGTGTCAGAGCTGTGTGCTTTCTGTGCTTCTCTATGGCGCGGAGAGCTGGAGAGTTGCAGAGAGGGGGATGTCGAAATTGTCCTCTTTTCAAACAACATGCCTAAAAAAAGTTCTCCGAGTCTTTTGGCAAGATATCATCACCAGCCAAAATCTGCTTACTCGGAGCGGGCAAGAGGACATGCGCGCCATCGTGGCTGGCAGACGCTGGGGCTGGGTTGGCCATGTCCTCAGGGGGGATCCCGGTGCCGTCGCAGGAACAGCTGTGCTATGGACCCCTGAAGGAAAACGAAAGAGAGGCCGACCGGAGACAACTTGGCGGAGGACTGTGGAGGCTGAGATGCAGGGAGTGAACCAGAGTTGGGGCACTGTACGAAGGATGGCCGCCAACCGAGCAAAGTGGAATCAATTTGTTGTTGCCCTACAAGATGCCACCAGGCGTAATGGCCACTTACTGCTTTAACGGTCAGCGGCTAAGGATCAAAGAAAGAAACTGTGACTATAAGAACTTTCTTAATCATCTTCTACTCTGCCTATACGAAACTTCTTAGTTATCTTGTATAGTTACTGACTAGAGCTATCACATCTTCTGAACCAGCTACAACTCATGCTATTTCTCTCTAACCACATAATCTGTTTATCTTCTGTGTTATCTTTACAGCTTATGTATTTGCTGTATAACTTCTGAACTTATCTGTATAACCACAGAATCTGTTAAAACTGGTGGCGACCGCCACAAGCACTTCTTGCTTCTTCAACTTCTGAAACCCGACTGCCCTCCAGAAACCCGCACACCTTTCTGACCTCTAGTCATTGTTACCTGGTGCGTTTCTTTCGCTACCTATGATTCGTTCCCTAATCTGTTTTCCAGCTCAAACTATTGGTCGAGCTTTATTTACTACTCACTAGAAAAATACTCACGTTTTACTAACGCAAGCGAAGTTAGTGAACCGTTCTCTGTTATTTTTAATCCTCACTCTATTTTCTTCCTCGTGAACTGTTTTAAACGTTCACCCAACCTTGGCAATGTATATATAATGCCTGGGCAAACCCTACGGTGACATACTTTAAGCGTTCATATAACCTTGCTAGAAGCATAAACAATGCTTGGGCAAACCCTACGGTGACAGTAACAAACATGATAGAATTTATTTCTAGAAATAGTGCATGTTTCCTTGTCATCGAGTGTGACAGGAGTTTACAAACAGTACATCATATTTACGTAAGTAATATCAGCCGCAACTTTTTCCGAAACTTTCTGTTTAATTTCACATAAACCCAAAAGTTGCAGGAACAGTAGATAAGGTTCAAGGACGCGCTCAGTCTTTGCGATATCTCACATTGAATTCCACATAATCCGACCAAGCAGTTTTGAAGAGAAACGATGTTAACAATACAGGCCATGAATATAATAATACATAAGCACCCGTTTCCTACCGCGATTCTTTTGTCCTGGAGATCTCTTTTGGAGAGTACTCGAACCTGGGAAATGTCTGTCATAGTCTGTCGTTTTTGACTGTACTTTCTCAGTTGATACATCATCTTAGTGGTGCAGAACAGAGCAACAAAAACAACCAATGTTCTTAACGGATTGCTTCCATAGGTCTGATACTTAACCATAAATGATACAATACACATTATATTATTGTCCCCGTAACAGAAGACGTATTGAATCAGTAAAGGAAAGAATAAAATAGAACTGACGAAGGATAAAGTCCAAAACATAATGCTACAGTTAACTGAAAGTTTTAGTGTCAGAAGTTGTTTGACTTTCACTGTAAACGTAATAGCAATGAAACTGTTCCACAGCATTTTTGGGGTGGCGATGTAACGCAAAACAAGACCAAAAACCATTATAAAATATAGTAATGAGTGGACGTATGATGTTATTTTGGACAACGAGATAGTTCAGATCAAGTTCGGGGTCACCAAGTATCTTGTTGAAGTAAGCACACATAGTGCATAGAGAATATAAGAGTTCAGCGACAGCCAAATTGGTCAGCGAAAAATGTTGGTTGATGTTTATTGGTTTCTCAGAGGAAAAAAAAAAATGCTAAAAAAAACTGTTTGTGCTTGCTCCTCACACAGGGAAAAAAGTATTGGCGTAACCACAAAAACCCAGGACAATATTAAATAAGAACATTAATTCCGACCCATTTGACAATTTGACATTGGTATCGTCAGTAGACACGAAACTTCTGTTACACACATCCATTCTGTAGAGAAAAGAACATCATTAGTTGTTTCAGTAATACAGCTACAACGAAGTTACAAGATTACTGTACCAAAGTTTGAGCGAGGGCACCACTAAGTTAAATTTATAAACATAAGAATAGAGAAAGCATGTAAGTCTCGCGAGTAAGGGAATAGGCGCTAGATGACAACACTGTTTTAGAGGCGCTCGATTGCGATATATACTGTACTGATAGTTTTAATGAGATGAATTTGCGATAGATTGTGACAACGGATTGATGACGACATTATATAAAAAGATTACCCTCAAAATTCTAACCTAACATAAGAGACAACGGAGGACTGATGACGTAATTCATAATTAATATATAAAACAAAAGAAAAACTGTAAAACATAGACACAAAGACAGTTATAGGAAAATTGGCACGACATAATGACGTAAACTTAACTAGTGTAGTAACGATGACATATACAGAAGTGGTGCACAAATATTGGAAGCAGCGGTTTTAGCCAATAGCATTCATAGGACTATAGGACATCCGGTATGAAGACTAATGTTTAAAAAGTTTTCACCTAAATGACTTGGGAACAGGATGGTTGTTTTTGACCGACAGACCGTTTTTGAGGAGGACTTAAATAGACTCAAGCAGGCTTGCCCCTGACATTGGATGTTGTAGTTTGATTTATACAAAGTTGGTATGGACTGCGTTATCATTCTGATTGCTATCTTCGATATCTATATTAATACGACAAATGACAAAAAAGTCATTTTTTAAGGATTCGAACATTTTAGATTTAGGGTTTTTGGAACATATTATTTGGAGATTAGCTCCATAATTGTCTGCCACTCTCCCATCGTCATAAATACACAGCTGCTTCTTAGTTGGTTTTGACGATGACACTTTGCACTACATAAACAGATTACATATCGAAACTGGATAATACAAAATACTCTTGGGTACCAGTTTCCAACGTAATATATTAGAGTAGGAAATTTTAAAATCTGCAAACGACATTACAAATATTCGATACATACCTTCATGAAACCACTGTGCAAATGGTAAGATTTATAAAAATAAAGATTTACGATGAAATTTCTTCTATGCTTTATTATGGACCGGGGGAGGGGGGGCTCATTGGTATCGTTGAATTTATTAAAAAGTTCTGCATTCTGTTGGATCATTTGTAACTGTAGACAGTACTACAACTATATGCTACTCAAAGTCCAAGGAAAACCGAATCAATAAAATAAAAAACCTGGGTCCCGTAATCAATTATCGAAGAGAATGTATACCTCTGGGCGAACTAAACCAAGTATGTCGAATTATAGGACTCTTCAGAAAAAAACACACATAAAAACTGGAAAAAGAAGATAAAATCTATAAAATGATTTTATCCTGTATGTAAAAGACGGGTACAAGATCACTTAGGTAAGGGACGGAGATGATTAAAAAAAAAAAACTTTTAAAGTTGGCAAAATTTCCCGCTTATCCGCTTCCCAGCTGATGCGATCGTCTCCAGGATTCATGATACATTGTCTGTATTCCCAGGAAAACCCATGACGTAGCTTATAAAAATTCACTTTATTCTTGAACTCCGTAAAATAGAAACATTTCTTTTTTCTGTATATTTTTTAAAGTAAACTCGGTAAATAAAATATCATATAGGTTTGAAATAGACCATCTTTGTTGTTGAGACTTAGGACACAAATGTTGCGATTTAGAAGATAAAAGGTTGCATTATTTTAACTGGTTTTATTATATTCTGCCTCATGGTGTCTGTGTCTTGACGTGCGTTTTTATTTTTCCTGCCTTCTGTGTTGTGTTCTTTTCGTGATCAAAATTAATTTCTATGTCACATGTATTCTAAGTGTGTCTATAATGTGAAATTTTAAGTTATATTTTTAAATTAAATCTTGCAAGATTGAGTGCAAACAGCAAAATCTGTCGAAGTGATTTTGAAAAAAAGGAACATGTCAATTTGGTTCTGTTACTGAAACGTAAACTAGAAAATATGCCTGTTTACCATGCAAGGCAGCCGTCAATTTTGTCAAGGAAGATAAAAACTGTTAATTATTAAAACTGAAAACTGATTTTCGCTCCTAACTTTTTCAGACATATTTTTTATATAAAGTAGGTCTTTAGAGAGCACCATAGTGTAAAATCTCCACATCCCTGGGTTGCCTTCCCACCTTAGAACGTTATATTCACTGAAGCCGGCACATCCATCATATTAGGAAGTCCTACACCTCAAGATCACGTGGAATGATATAATGAATCTTTATTTATTCTCATTCACTCTTATAATCTGACATCTATTTCTACAAAAACAGACCCGAGACAGAATTTGTGTCTAAACTCATTTCTGCAGGGCTACATATAAAAATGGTCATAATTATTACAGAGAGAAGTGCTTACATATGAACCAGTAGTTTCCATAGATAGACGAGCTAATAAAATAGCATTTTACTGTTAAATCAGTTGGGGACGTGTACGAGCTAATAACAAATTACAGATTCATCCTTCACAAAAGGCGGTGGGCAAATAAAAAGTTAACATTACTATAGCACATTTCACTAGCTTTGCCCAACTTCAAAATGCTATATCTCAGCGAATATATAACGCATATAAGTGAAATTTTGTGTGTGAATTTGAAATGGTATAGACCCTTTGAATTAAACTTTTCATTAAAATGCGGCTATTGGTTTCAATTTTCGTTTCTTTGCGATATAATATCAAAATCCTACTTGCCAACACACATCACACACACACATATTGATATGTCTACAGTAAATTATACGACATCATTTGCACATAATTGGTTTATCAAACAATTGGCATGATTTTAGCGTGAAATTGCGGGAAATTGCACCTCTTGAACATAAAACAGTTTATATCCGGTGTTACGCACACATTGTCAATCAAAGGTGTGTCTACAAAAAGTATTGTGTGGTTAAGTATGAAAAATGAGTCTGCGAGTACATTTTATGACAGTCCAGCAAATCACAAATAGGATTTTTAAGTATTTCTGCAATGAAGCTACTCGAGGAAAACTATATCATTCTATTTCAAATCCACAAAAGAGGACTATTCATGCCTTGGGTATAAGCAAACGATCATTGCACCGCTGGATAGCGACATCTGAAATTTCTAATTCCAGTGTTTTACACACGAAAATTAGGCCAAGAGTGGTGGATAATTTTGACAGAGAATTGATCTGCAGAGAAATTTGCAATATTATTCACAATAATGAGGCAGTGACTTTAAGGAAATTGAAAATTTGGTTAAGATAGAATAATGACATTGATATTTTCAAATCTACGCTGTGGAGGACTATTAGGAGTTTGGGATTCACTTTTAGAAAATATGTTGGTGGTAGAAACCTTATTTGTGAGAAGCCTCATTGTGGTGAAAAATACAGTGATACAACGTTAAAATATCTCCAATTATAAAGATAACGGGTAAGATAACATGTAGGGATAAAATTATACGTAAGATACGAGGATACATTCTCGCCTACGCCAGCGCTTTCTACCGCCATTGAAACTAACTAGTTGGAACATGCAGACGAAACGGTTTACCCTTTTAGACGGGAGGGGGGGGGAAACGGAGATAAAAGAATTAATTGTGACGGTCTGAACACGTGTTTGAATCTAAAAGGCAAAAAGACGCAATTTGTAGTTTAAAGGAAAAAATCACGATACTAGTTGACACAATGTAAGGAATTGGTAGAAAAAAGACCTTAGCTCTTGTTAGAAACAGTCGTATCTTGGACGTTTTTATGGTAATCGGTTGTTTTGTTTGAATATAGCGGCAAACGCAGTGGACGAAGGTTCAAAAAACAAATTTCAAAAACTAACCTTGAGAAAAGTAGGGTTTTCTTTAATAATAAAGTTATGAAAATAAAACCTAGCTAGTTTGATAGCCCATCTTGAGCAGAGAAATAATATACTTTTAATTATACAGACGGGCAGATAACACGGCAGATATTGACGAAAGACCGTATTGTTCACATCAGACTAGCGAACAGTTTTGTGTGCATACTTTCACAAAAGTTACATTTTTGCGTCCTTGAGGAAAAAAAATGCAAAAATCAAACTGCAAATGAACGAGGGGCAAAGTCGGAGGATAGAGCTAAAAATAACTTGGGGGGGGGGGGGGGGCAGGGTTGTGCAGTTTTTACATGTAGTTAGTCCAAAAAACAAGTGTATTTTTGTGAAAAGCCAAGTAGAGACAGACGGACCAACAGAAAATAATACAAACTTGACTGAGATTTGACTGAAATTTGACTTTTGGTTTGAATATTTGAAAAAAGTTAGAGGGGAAGTTCGCGGATTGGACATAAGTATTTATAATATTGAATGAGAGACGCACGCTTGCGCCATTTGATAAAAGACTGTCCATTGACACAGTACTATACTGCTAGAGGTGATTTCCAGGAATAAATAAATAAAAATCAGTGGGACGCCATAATCTAGCCAGCAGCTCAGCTGAGTTTTGCTAGTACTAAGTAACTGTGTTCTCAATTCTGAATTGTGAGTTTCTGATCTGGCACTACGATTGTGCCAGATGCTCTTGTAGAAGTACAAGAGCGGGTGTCTGTGCAGCCTAACATTTTACTCCAGCTATTGAGAGGAGTGGGCCACAAGAATTCTGTACTACATCGTTACAGGCCAGTAAAGTGCAATCCTGGCCTGCTGGAGATTCAAAAACTATTTCCACCATCAATAAAGAAATAAATCTTGTTAAATAAACATTAACATCAGTCCATATGTCAGGGACACTGAACTTTGTAGCCATAGATTGGACATGATGACGCCACCCCAACTAAACACCCAGTGCTAGTTTTCCCAAGACGTTGTAGATATTATTAATATTAACTATTGTAATAATATACCTATGTACAAAAATTACATTTGATTATGCAATATATATATGCATTTCATTGATAAATACTTATTATTTCATAAGTTCTGACCAAAAGAAACAATTGGTTCATGACTAATAAATTTAAAAAGATTTTAAACTTAAACTTTAACAGCCAGAGTTAGTTCAGTATATTATAGAGTTTATTATTAATATATTAGACTTATTATTTACATGTGTGTGTCTGTGTATTTTAGTACCTACACATTACATTTCAGTACCCTAGACTTTTAACGTAGCTAACATTCATTATAGTAGAATAGGTCTGGTTGAGGTCGTAAGTGGTAGCAGAAGGGCCTTCTGTAACTCACATAAACTTTTATCTCAGGAGCCTTCACAGCTGACCTCATCCAGTACACTAGGTAACATATCAACCATACAATAACATCAAAAACCACTACAAATATTGGGGGCTCGTCCGGGATTAAGTTTATCAAAGATATTAGGGTCTCCTGGTCTGGGAATTAAACTAGTGGGGGCATAAGGGAATAAATTTAAAAGTGTCCATTAAAATAAAAAGTGGAAAATAAAAGTTGATGAATCTTCACAGACAGTGGTAATTAATTAATTAATACTTTGATAATTATATACTTGGAATTTACCTTAGTCATTGTTAAATTTTGTGTTAGAGTATGGCAGATCTAGCAAAATTTAGATCGGCTGCTGTGCTGACGGCGAAGGAGATGAACATGGAGTGTCAAGTTTTAATTCAGTATGTAACTTCTGAATGTGACAAGTATATTGAAAGGGAAGATAGGAGGTTAGCTGAAGAGAAGAGGTTACAAATTGAGGCTGATAAAGAACTTAAGAGGCTGCAGATTGAGGCTGACAAAGAGGCTAAGGCATTGGAGGCAGATACGGAGAGTAAAAGGCTCCAATTAAAGGCAGAAGATAAACGACATCAAAGGGAAGCAGAAGATAGAAGATTACAAAGGGAGCACGAGTTACGACTAAGGGAGCTGGAATTACAAGGCCATGCTCCTGAAAATGGTGCCAGCCTCTTTCCCTCAGATGCCACGCCTAGTCAGGGAGCCTCAACCTCAGCTATGGGGTTTCATTTAGACCATTTTAGTGAGAAAGACGATGACATCGAGGGGTACCTCAGTAGATTCGAACTATTAGCTACTACGTATGGGTTAGAGAGAGAGAGGTGGAGTCTTAAGTTATCCCAAAAACTTAGAGGTACTTCTTATGAAGTTTTTGCTAAGATGCATAGAGACGACCAAGACAATTATGACATGCTAAAGCAGGCTTTGTTATTGAGATATGAAAAGAATGGTGAATTTTATCGTAAGAAGTTTAGAAATGCAAAACTGTTGTTTCGGGAGACATACCACCAATTCTCTGCCAGACTGGAAACCTATTTGGAGAAATGGACTGCTCTGGGGAAGACCCAAGATCTTAAAGAGATGATCATGATAGAGCAATTAAGAGAGTCCATGGCTCCAGACCTGAGAAAATTTCTCATGGAACAAGGTGCAGAGAGGTTGGGGGAGGTTTTAAATGTCGCTGAGAGGTATCAGGCAGCCCAGGCAGAGGTAAGTGGCACTAAAAAGAAGCACATAAAAAATTTTAAAGCTCCACAGCAATTTAGTAAATTTGATACCAGAAAAAAAGGTAATAAAGGCAGGACAAACTTTGATAGGCCACGAAATGATTATCGTGATAGAAACTCACAGTTCAATGACCAAAAATATAACGAAAGAAAACCGTTTAACCAAGGAAAGAGATGGTGCAAATGGTGTAAGAAAGACAACCATAGCACCGAATTTTGTAAAAGGAAACCTTCAAACATTGCTGCAATGAAATCGGGGAAACAAAGATTAAAGGTTAATCCTAATGGACAGCAGGAACCTTATCACCCCCCAGTTTGTGAGGATGTTATTTGTAATGGGGTCACCATAAGGTGCCTATATGATACAGGTTTGGATTATGATTCAGTTGTGAAGTCTAGCCTAGTGGACCCAAGTCAGTATACCACAGAAACAGTGGAAATACAAGGGGCGACTAAGGACATACCACTCATGACACTTCCCATCGCAAGGATAACGGTGAAAACTCGCTATGTGGAAGGAGAAATCAGAGCAGCAGTGATAGATGAACCAATCTACCCTCTGATATTGGGGTGTAGATACGTCTTCTTGGGGAATCCTGAGAGACCTGTGATCATGGCGACAGTGCAGACCAGGTCACAGAAAAAGGAGGAAGAAGGTGAACCTATAAATGCTCATCCAGAAGAGATGAGGAAGGCGCAGGCTGAGGATAGGACACTCAAGCCATGTTTTAAAAAATTGCCCAAATGCCACACACCTCCAAGCAAGGGAGAGTATTTTATGAGGGACAGATTGCTGTGCAGGAAGACAGGAACTAGATCCACTGGTCACGGACAGTTGGTTCTTCCCAAGGTATATAGGGCAAATTTAATAAGGAGCTTACATGTTGGAAAAGATGGTGACCATGAGAAAGTAGGTACCATCTGCCAAAAGGTTGCTCGAAAATACTATTGGCCCGACGTAAATGTCGATATTGAGAACTTTGTAGAAGCATGTGGCGTATTTCATGAGGGAACACCCACAAAGGAAAAAAATGTGCAGGACCTAGAAACGCCACGGGGCAAACTTAGGCCTGGAAGGAAAAATAATTATAATACAGTAGACAAAGTGGAATGGGAGCCCCCTTTTCACACCCAGTCTTCACTTGAATGTATTAACATGGCCACTTTGCGACGAGTACAAAGAGTAATTTTACCCCAGAATAAGCTGACAATCCCTCGGTCAGCATTATATAAACTGGAGGAAACTAAAAGAGAGCGAAGATCTCTCATAAGGAATCTAAAGTGGGGAGACAAACCCAAGAAAAAAATTGGTAGTGGTCGATTTGTGAGTGATGATTCTAGGAAGAAAGGTCCTCACTATAATGCTTCTAATGGAAAAGGCCCGACGGGTGCCATGAAAAATAAGTGTAAAAATTTAAAAGTCCATATGTAAATGATTAAGGACCTGGACAGATGAGAAAGCAGAAGAGACTGTTACCTCATCATATCAATATGTGAACGAGCTGACCACTCGTCTGAAAGCTGGATGGAAACTGGCAAATGATAATTTGAGACAAGCCAGGAAGAAACATGCAGCGTATTTTAATAGGAAAGCAAAGGACAGAGAATTAGCTGTGGGAGAGAAGGTGCTTCTTCTACTACCCGGCAGCCAGAATAAGTTGCAAATTGAATGGCAAGGTCCATATACTGTTCTAGAGAAGGTGTCTAGAACAAACTATAAAATTGACAAAAAGGGGAAAGAGAAGGTATATCATGTAAACCTTTTAAAGAAGTATCTGGACAGACCACTCCAGGAAAGCACCCCCTTACTGACCTTGGCTATCGCAACTAAAATGAAAAAAGAACCACTCACCTCACATGAATACCCATTACATCCCTGTGAGACAGCCGCACAAGTAAAAGTCAGTAAGCACCTGACTAAAAATCAGAGGGAGAGAGTTCAACAGGTTCTGGAGGAACATACAGATGTATTAACAGATAAACCAGGACATACAAATTTGCTACAGTATGACATGAAGCTGGTAGACTCAAACCCAATCTGTATGAGAGCCTATTCTGTTCCGTTCGCGAAGGAGAAGGCATTGAAAGAGGAAATAGATTATTTGTTGAAAGAAGGGATTATTTCACACAGTGAATCTTCTTTTAGCTCCAGTGTAGTGTTGTTGAGGAAACCGTCTGGGGAACATAGACTGTGCATAGATTACAGGAAACTGAATGCTGTCACAGAAGGACAAGTGGATCCATTACCAGACACAAAACAATTATTTGCCAGATTGAACAAGGCAAAATACTTTTCGAAGGTGGATCTTAGCAAAGGCTATTACCAGATTCCAGTGAAGCCTGAAGTTAGACCTTATTTAGCTTTTAGCACCTCGGAAGGACATTATGAATTCAACATGCTACCATTCGGACTGAAAAATGCTCCGAGTGTATTTTCTAGGATGATGCGCAAATTGTTGGATCCCTTGAATAATCCATGTATCACAAATTTCATGGATGATATTCTTGTCGCCACAGAGACATTCGAAGAACACATTAACTCTCTGAAAATGTTATTTAATAGGCTTAGGGAAGCAAACTTAACTGCTAGACCAACAAAATGTTGTATTGGATGCAAAGAGTTGGAATTCTTGGGACATACTGTATATCAGGGTAACATGACCCCTGACCCCAAGAACTTGGAAAAAACTGCAGAGAGCACCTAGACCACAAACAAAAAAAGACGTGCGATCATTCGTGTCGTTATGTGGGTTTTACCAAAAATATATCAAAAATTTTAACTCTATATGTGCTCCTCTGACTGATCTGACTCGCAAAGGAAATCCAGATAAAATTGTTTGGTCTGCGCAATGTGAATTGGCATTTCAAGAGTTAAAGGAAAAACTCACTAGCAAGCCTATTCTCAAATTGCCTGATTTGACTCAGGACTTTGTGGTGAGAACAGATGCAAGTAATGTAGGCCTGGGGGCGGCTCTGTTGCAAAGGTCCTCTTCACCCAATGGGGAACTGAACCCAGTCGCTTATGCAAGCCGCAAGTTGAACAAAGCGGAGCAAGGATATTCCACAAGCGAAAAAGAATGTTTTGCGTTAATCTGGGCAATAAAAAAGTTCCAAATCTATCTGTATGGTAGGACTTTTGTGGTCCAGACGGATCATCAGCCGCTCGTGTTCTTATCTCAGGCCAAGCATGAAAATGCAAGATTGTTAAGATGGTCTTTATTGTTGCAACCTTATCAGTTTATTATTGAATATATCCCGGGGTCACAGAATGTCGGTGCAGATTTCCTCAGTAGGCACCCCTGTGATCAAAATTAGAGTAGTTGGCAGGCGTGAGGAGTAATTTTATCTACGTGTATCACTGGTTTTGGAACTTGCATTAGTGCATTTTCTCAGGTGGGGAGATGTGTGGTGAAAAATACAGTGATACAACGTTAAAATATCTCCAATTATAAAGATAACGGGTAAGATAACATGTAGGGATAAAATTATACGTAAGATACGAGGATACATTCTCGCCTACGCCAGCGCTTTCTACCGCCATTGAAACTAACTAGTTGGAACATGCAGACGAAACGGTTTACCCTTTTAGACGGGAGGGGGGGGGAAACGGAGATAAAAGAATTAATTGTGACGGTCTGATCACGTGTTTGAATCTAAAAGGCAAAAAGACGCAATTTGTAGTTTAAAGGAAAAAATCACGATACTAGTTGACACAATGTAAGGAATTGGTAGAAAAAAGACCTTACCTCTTGTTAGAAACAGTCGTATCTTGGACGTTTTTATGGTAATCGGTTGTTTTGTTTGAATATAGCGGCAAACGCAGTGGACGAAGGTTCAAAAAACAAATTTCAAAAACTAACCTTGAGAAAAGTAGGGTTTTCTTTAATAATAAAGTTATGAAAATAAAACCTAGCTAGTTTGATAGCCCATCTTGAGCAGAGAAATAATATACTTTTAATTATACAGACGGGCAGATAACACGGAAGATATTGACGAAAGACCGTATTGTTCACATCAGACTAGCGAACAGTTTTGTGTGCATACTTTCACAAAAGTTACATTTTTGCGTCCTTGAGAACGAAAGTCTCGGAGGAAAGCTAAAAATAACTGCAAAAGTTAGTCAAAAACTGTAAATGTGAAAAAGCGTAGAGGGGACAAAGTAATACGACTGAGGATTTGAGAAATTTGCTAAAAAAAATAAGGGGAAGTTGCGGATTGGACAGAAGTATTTATAATATTGAATGAGAGACGCACGCTTGCGCCATTTGATAAAAAGACTGTCCATTGACACATTACTATACTGCTAGAGGGGATTTCCAGGGGGGACGCCATAATCTAGCCAGGCTCAGCTGAGTTTTGCTAGTACTAAGTAACTTTTAATTTGATGTAGTTTCTGATCTGTCCCAAAAAGTACAAGAGTGTCTGTGCATAACATTTTACTCCAGTGAGAAAAGAATTCTGTACTAAGTAGGCCAGACAGTGCACGGCCTGCTGGAGATTCAAAAAACATTTCAGAAAAAAGAAATAAATCTTGTTAAATAAACATTAACATTGAGGGACACTGAACTTTGTAGCCATAGATTGACATGAAAACTAAATTGAGTGCTTGTTTTCCCAAGGTTGTAGAATTATTTGATTGTAAAATATACCTATGTTAGATTTGATTATGGAATATATATACTCCCCTGTTCGTTCGGGATTGAATAAGTAGACATAAGTTCTATTTTCATAAGTATTGATTCAACGTTCCTGAGAAGGAAGCACCTCTGGTAGTCACGCTCATTTGTCTCGCGCATTTTGAATCTGCTCAAGTCTGTCCATTGTTTTCTTAAGTTGCGGGACAGTACTAAGTCACACGGAGCAAGATCGGGTGAGTATTCCAGGAATGTTGTAATCGTCAAAAAATGCAGTCTGGGACAGACCATAATCTGATGAACACGCCAATTGCCAGCAGGTTTTGTCGCAGCTCAGCTGAGTTTTGCTAGTACTAAGTAACTGTGTTCTCAATTCTGAATTGTCCTGAGGGATTATTCATGATGCTGGCACTACGACTAACATGGTGCATTGGATTGACTGTCGTGCCTAGAGATGATTGTTTGCCACTGGGAAGGACATTTGCGTTTCCGGGTCATATCCGTACACCCCGCTTTCATCACAGTTATTATCGAGGACATGAAATTTGAGAGGAGGTCAGTGCAAATGGACCCGATCGTCCTTCTGGTCCTCAGTCAGGTGGCGTGGCAATTTCGCTGATCTCATGTGCAAATCTTCAGTTACGATTTTATGGCACGTACCATTTGATATTCCAAGATCATCAGCAACCTCTCTGATAGTCAGACGTCGGTTAGCGCGTATCATTTCTTGCACACGTGCAACGAACTCGTCGGTGTGGGAGATGGAGGGTCTCCCTTGACGGGGGCCATCTTCAAAGGATCGGAGTCCACTTTTGAAACGGGAATACCACTCAAATGTTTTAGATCTACTTAAACAGGACTCTCCGAAAGCTGTTTGCAACATTTCGAGAGTTTCGGAATCAGTTTATCCTAGACGAAAACAGAAATCAATACACATACGTTGTTGAATTTTGCTGTCCATTTTTGAAACGCGACGAGCACTATTACGTCACATCCGCTTATACGCTACCACACAGCGCATGCGCGAAATTACAAACTTCAGGTTTGGTACATATAGTGGCACGTGGTTGACACGTGCACTGTGTTAATATCACCTAGCTCCTTATAACGGTTTTCCAGATAAAAAATGAGTCCCGGAACTTTGTGAACAGGGGTGTATATGCATTTCATTGATAAATACTTATTATTTCATAAGTTCTGACCAAAAGAAACAATTGGTTCATGACTAATAAATTTAAAAAGATTTTAATCTTAAACTTTAACAGCCAGAGTTAGTTCAGTGTATTATAGAGTTTATTATTAATATATTAGACTTATTATTTACATGTGTGTGTCTGTGTATTTTAGTACCTACACATTACATTTCAGTACCCTAGACTTTTAACGTAGCTAACATTCATTATAGTAGAATAGGTCTGGTTGAGGTCGTAAGTGGTAGCAGAAGGGCCTTCTGTAACTCACATAAACTTTTATCTCTGGAGCCTTCACAGCTGACCTCATCCAGTACACTAGGTAACATATCAACCATACAATAACATCAAAAACCACTACACTCATATAGTTGCAATGTGAAGCAAATATTTACGCGAGGTCAGAGAAATGAGAAGAGATTGTTATGATTTTGTGTATTTAGATGAAAATTGGATCAATGCGCATCACAGTAATGAACGAGAATGGCAATCATCTGATGGGACAACTAAGAGACTAGTACCAAGCAGCAAAGGACAGCGCCTAATAATTGCACATACAGGAAGCAGCCATCATGGGCTTCTAAATAATACTGAACTCATATTTGTTTCAAAATCCACAGATAATAGGGATTATCATACAGAGATGAATGGCAAGATATTTCAAGATTGGATTGTGAATCATGTACTTCCTTCATTGGATAGACCGTCGTGTTTGATAATGGACAATACTTCATATCACAACGTTGTGGCACCAGAAGATAAAGTTCCTAATTCATCAGGTACTAAAGATGTAATAAAGATTTGGCTGACCAAAAACAACATTCCATTCAACGAAATGTCCCTGAATCCTGAATTACTTGGATCATTTAAGAAATCATCTTCAACAGGTATTCATATGCAAACGTGATGGCCATATTATTGTAATAGTAGACACGCCTATGCCTAATCAATTCACAGAATCTGTGACTGAAGTGGTAAAATTTCTTTTCTCGATACACAATAATTAATATGCCGACAAAGATCAAAGGATTTCATTCGTTTATGGGAACTAGACAATATGCACAGATATAAAGTATATATCCGTTGGGTCTAACCCAATATAACATCGTATGCAAAAAATGGCATTAATACGTAATACGTTGGACGGTTAATCAGATAATTACATTTGTTTGAGGGCAAAGCTAGTGAAACGTGCTATAAGACTGATTCAGCAATGTTCTTGATTTCTGAATATCTTGTGAAGACACCCTAAAGGTAGAAGCACCATCATCCTTCTATCTGCATCTCTGCCAAGAGTAATCTTGTACGAAGGTAGATACCTTTGAAGACCCACAACCGATACTCTAGGTTTTGGCCATTGTTGGACCATCACTGCAGAGTAAGTGGAAGTAACCCGTGACAATGCGTCTGATTTAAACGTTAAAGATCAAGTCAACTGCGTTCTCAGGTTGTTGAACTCAAGTCCACCCCAGCAGTAGGAAGAATATTTGCTTCCATTTGTAATGAGGAGGCTCACCACAGAAATTTAATTAACAGCTGCATGAACAAATTCAAAGAAAGTGGATCAATTTACGACAAGCCTAGGTTCAGGAGACGCCGAGCAAACAAAGATACGGTAGATGAAATAGAGAAGGCATTTGAACAGAGTCCCAGAAGCCAAAGCGCCGTGCGCCTGTTGAATTGAACATTCCAAAAACCAGAGTGTACAGAATTCTAACAATGAAACATAAACATGCTTACAGGGTTACAACTGTTCAAATCTTACAAGAAGAAGATTCTCAATCTAGCAGCGTCCTGGTAATCAGCGTCTACCGGAACTAGGGCAGTTATAATTTATAATAATAATTTGTTATTCAAAATTCACAAAATTAAATAAATGTGAAAAAATGACAACTAATTTTTCAAATGATGTTTTCTGTAAGTTTATAGCATTTATGCCTCTCAAGATATTTAAGTTAAAGCTGCAAAAAAAATTTTGGGACACCCTGTATAATAGAAATTAATGACTTAATATTTACGATGTAATGACATGATAATGACCTGATGTAACGTGACATTTGTCCAATGGTTGATCGAACGCTCTGCGTAAAATTTCATCCTCTGTGGAGAATTAGATCTAACGTCACGTCTTTATCGTGAATTATTCTAGATTACAGATTATATTGAAAGTAAAAGTGTATTTTGTAGACATTCAAGTTTTTGATGGTCACGATAATACTGTCTACTAATTTATGTCCAAATATCATGTTACCAGTATGTCTACACGTTACATCGATCTTATTCAATCATTTACTTACTATTATCACGATCTAATGTTCTAGTATGCTTTCTCAGTAATTTACATATCAATATAAAGGGCATGACTTTGTTCAGTGTGCTTCTATTTATGGGATAATTCAAATAAATGGTACACTTTTAATAAGTTGAAGAGAGATTTCCTTCTGTAGGTCTACATTAAGTTAATTCAATACTCTGTTTCTACATGTCTTGTGATACGTTTAACTTAGTGACGCCCTTGCCCATATTTGCAACAGTGAATGATATGTTTTTCACTGTATTGCTCACAATCTTCATGTTTTCTGTTCTCTACAGAATGGGTCTTAATAATACAAGACTCGTATCACCAAACGTCATATTTGCAAATGTGAAGGCAGTAAGTGTCCTATTAAATATTGTCCAGGGCTGTTTCCTCATACCAACACCTTCACTATGTGAAGCAATCACAAACAGTTTTAATATTTTCTCTGAGAGCCCGATCAACATTAACATTTTTCCGCTGTTCAATATGGCTGTCACCGGATTTTTATTTTCTTTCATTAATATCTGTGCTTACTTTCAAGGTCTCTTTGGTATCCCTGAAATGGAGATGGTGTATGACATTTTCCTACAAGAAATCGTACAGCCACTTAGTTTTGTATTCTATAACGGCACGGCCATATTTGAGTTGAACAATTCCGTTGAGCAGTTTATTGTTATCTTTTTTACACTGAAAGTCAAACAGCGTCTCTCAATAAAACGTTCTGTTAACTGTAGCATTATTTTATGGACATTTTCTATATTTAGCGCTGTTCTGCGCTTTCCAACACTGGTCCATTACGCCATCTGTTATGACGGCACTGACATAAATGGAATGTAAATACTTGCCTTTGTGATTCATTATTTCATGTATGCAGCAACTTAATTTAGACCGGCCATAGTGTATGTAACGATGTTCTGCACAATTATGATGATGTAGCAAAACGTTTAGTCTAACACGTCAGACTATGACAGACAATAGCCAGGCTTGCGTACTCTCCAGAAGGGATCTTCGTAACAAAAGAAGTGCAGTAGGAAACAGGTTCGATGATAAAAACTACTCGGACCTTAACCACACACACTCAGAAACACATGTCATGTGTCTCATGCATCCATCAGATTGTGTTTTAAATTTAACCGACTACAACATCTGTGTGCCTTGCTTCTTGATGGCTTTGAAGAAGGCAAACAAAGACAGAGGCATGAACTTAGAGAATCCATAACAATCAGTTATATGTTGTATGTTCTTGAGTAGACATTGGCAAGAGATTTATTTATTTTCACCTACAATTGTAAAGCTAAAAATGGTGCTTATCAAGGAGCATTGGGACAAACACCATTTTGCGATAATAAATGTGTCAAGTGCTATGGGATACATTATATAGATTATAAATGTGTCAAATAGCTTTGTGATATATTGTCTCAATGTTCACCTATGTGAATTAAATGAAAACAGAATATAAGTTCATTAAAAAATTGAAGTTTCATGTTCACATTGTGAGATCATCATGATGCTCTAAGTTTTAGTGAATGTTTATTATAAATAGCCGAGCAACGCCGGGTACCTAAACCTATTGCATATGTGCGTATGTACAATTTAGTGCCTATAATATAAACGTATCTGGAACGATTTACTGTTTGTTGTAGAGTATTTATGAAAGCAACTAGATCAACACCCAAACATGGAATTTGTGAAAACTGCTTGGTTTATTTCAGATAGCCTGGCTCTTCTTCGCCGTAACCTTAGTCACGTACGAGATAAACGAGAATATATATAGATGCCTACATTACGAGCTGGTAGCAGAAAAGATTATACTAAGTCGAGGAAGATGTAACACGTGAAGTCCAACGGATGGGTATGAAAAAACATCGGAAAAAGCTGATTCGTCTTACGAGGACAAAAGACAAAGAAAAAAGCCAACGTTGCGGCCACATTTTTATATTTAATTATATGCTTTTGTGTCCTATCTAGCTCTCACTTTCTTTCTTTCCTTTCCTGACGAAAAATAATAATAAAAATAAAACATGGGTACTTCCCTAAAGGCAAAGATGACCTAGCACGCCTGCCGAAGAGAGAGTGCGTCACCCAAGAAGGAAATGTCTGCCACTTCCGGAAGTAAACAGTACGTACTAAGAAGCTAAAAAACGAAACTGAACAAGAAACTACCCAAACGTAATAATAATGAGGACTGGAGATAGAGGAGGACAGAATGAGTGGGAGATAAGTAAATATTAAATAAAAGATAAAAAAACTCCTTTTAATTTATGGGCGACGGATAAGACTTTGATCAAGCTGTTCTCGGCTAGCAGTGCCAGAGGAGCAGGATCTGATTACCGTGACCTGGATGTCGATGGGACCATGGTGGTCAGGACCATTAAAGTGTATGGCAACTGGTATGGATTTTTGCTGAGAGATGTCATTCAGGTGCTGGCTGAATCTGTCCCCAAGTCGTTTGCATGTTTGGCCAATATAGATTTTGCTGCAACGTTTACATATGAAAGTATAAATACCATTGCGCGACTCGCACGTGAAGCTACTGATGATAGTGAACGTGGCCTTAGGAAAAGACACCTTGTGGATTTGGATGACATACTTGCACGTTGTGCATCGTGTCCGACCACAGGGTAGTGTGCCAAAGTGAGTGGCATTCTCCTTTGGGAGACGGCTGTGAACAAGAAGATCCTTCCGGTTCTTGTCGCGTCTATATGACACCAAAGGTGCCTCATCGAATACTTCTCGGGTCACAGAATCTGCTTGGAGGATGGGTAAGTGGCGGAAAAGGATCTGTTTGACTGCAGTACAGTGAGGTTGATAGGTCAAGATTAAAGTACCCATAGCTAAAAAGACGTCCAGCAGACTGACACACGCTTGCAGAATCCACATAACAACAGGCCATAACTGATAAAAGAAAAGCTGACCTGTTTGTGAGCAGACTTTCTAAAATGATAAGCCCAGATCCGTAATACTGTGTCAGACATGTATGTTATACTTATATTAATTGTTGAGTTACATGTATTTTGGTGTTGCGTAAGTTGCTGTAATATTTAAATATTAATGTTATCATTGAGTTTGAATTACCTGCTGATATATTAATCTTGGTACTCTTCAACCCTGTGCTGATAACTTAAAATTGGTTCCCATTAAATATGACCTGCACAATCCTGAACATCATGGCGTAGCAAAAATTCCTTGTCAGCATTGCGCAATACTAGCTATAAGAGCTTACTGTCCATTTCAGGGCTTGACTTTTAAATGCTGGATGATAAAGAGTTCATCTTCTTCTTCTTGTCCTTCTTCGCCTCATTCGTTTCTTCGCACACTTTAAGTGTGTAATATCTTTAAAGGGAAATCCCTTTTGGCCTAACTTAGAACCAAAGGGTAGTAACCAAGACATAATTAAGAAAACATTGTAAATAATGTCTATAGTCTACTGATGTATTCTATTGAGTGTATGACGTAATTCTTTGATTGACATGATCACGGCCTCCTGGACTTCTTCTTCTTCTTCTTGGATCCTTAGCCTCTGACTGACAAAGCAATCAGTGGCCATCACGTCTAGTGGCGTCTTTTAGGGCAGCAACAAACCGTCCCCATTTAGCTTGGTCGGTGGCCATCCTTCATGCCCTGCACCAACTCTAGTTCATGCTTTTGTGACTAATTGTCCGTTCTCTTTTCCTCGTGTTCCTTTCTGTCCGACATTATTGATCTTCCTCTCATTTTACGTACTGAAATCATGGGCGTCATATATTGTTTACACTTTTTCTCCTTTTATGCATGTCATGTCTGCGTTTAATTGGCCATCCCTTGTGACATTTGACACAGGTTGGCCAATCTTGTCTTTAAGTCATGATGTTTAATTTCGTGTAGGATACCAGGTGTTTATAGGAAGATAACGACTGTGAATGGGGGCACTGGATTAATACGTTAACAAAGCGGAGATAGTCACAGTCAGTTGTCTTACCACTAATACGACTGTTGTTACCTTCGATTCCCTGCCTGAAAATCAAGGTTTGTTGCTTGATATTTGTTTGTTTGCACATGAACGTGTCGGGCAATAACAATCTGGTGACAGATTAAAGATACGCATGTAAGGTAACGAATAGGATTTTGGAGCACGAAATGATGTAATCGTTTCCAGGAAGATTTGTTGTAGGCAATAGTTACGATAAGTTGTCCATCTTGGAAGATATTATCAGTGATAGATCTTTGAAGTGGTGAGTTGTAAACATGATCAATATCAATGGAAGAGACAATACGTTATATGAGAGTGACTTTTGAAAAAAAATAATGTCTTATGTGTCACTCGGGAACTTTCCTTGAGAGGGTAATGGGGATAACGCCTACCAAAGTACGCAAATTGATTGCTTTTATTTGGCATTTGAGATTTTAAGATACAACATGTATGATTGAAGCCGTGTCATATAGTAGTGTGATAGAATTGTCCGTTCTTTTTTCCTAGCATTCATATTTATTGCCGACATTATTGCTCCACGTCTCTTTTTTCTGTACTTAATTACTGTTTACAATCCATTTTTTCAATTCTTGTCATGTTGGGAGATCAGCGACCATCTTTTGCTGATCAAGGTAATCAATTACTTTCGTTTGAACCCATATTGACACATGGGATCTGGTTTACTAACGTGTAACATATGTTCCTATCAGACAGTGCACGGATTAAGAAGTAAACAAACTTTGGATGATCACAATCGATTATCGTATTATTGATAACAGTTCTGTCTGGCCAGTTTGTTCATTGTTGGTTAGACCAGGGAAATGCCATAATCATTTCCGAACAAGACTTGTCCGACGATAATTATCCTTCTTGAAAGAGATTACCTGCGATAGATTATGAATGCAACAAAGACGGAAGCTGTCATACCATCTATGGATATGGGGACTTGTAAACAACACATTTTTGTTGCGGATGTCACGCAGAACTTTTCAGTGAGGGGTAGGGGGAATATACCCCACCAAAGTATACGAAATGTGCATGCTATTGGTTTGGCATTTGAGATGTAAAAATACAACATTTATGATTGGAGCCTTAGCATATAATATATGGATACGTGCCGTATGTTACCATATAATCTAGCGCCTTGTAAGTTTACGATACTGTAAAATTCAACTCGTCAAGAAAACAGCCAGACAAGCCAGAGTAAGGAATAGTATCAGGAATCCATTTTAAGGGACCGGATAACGTGTTTGGGCATGTTGTGGATTTATACAACGACAACTCTACATTTATTAATACGGAAAGCCCTGAATCCTAGGAACCTGAACACTAGAGATATTTGGGATAAGTTGTTTATTTTATAATTCTATATGTTGCATTTTATACGTGTGAAAATTGCTAGTAGATGTCCAAGTCATACGAGGCTGGCAACATCAGCTTATAAAATGATGGTTTCATGAACCACCACTACAAGAGCTGGTGACTTTTTTATGCGGGTTTCTCAAAGAGAACCAAAAGCAGACGTAGTTCCGTATGGAACAGGAAGTGAATGATAATAGAATTGGTGTGCATACTTGTTACTTTAACCTTTTAAACCAGCGTATATGTAAATGTAAACGTTCAATATAAATGCAATGGATGTTTTCCGCTCACTAGTATTAACATTAACGCTCAGAGAGAGTAAAGTTCTGAGGCAGATGGGATGGTGGAAAGATGGAAAAGTGGAAGGGGGGGGGGGGGACACACACACCTGATTTTGTGTCAGAAAACCCAATTCTCAGGAGGGTGTTTGCTTCTCTCATATATCATGATACTAGTCGGTGGTACCAATTGGTGGTGCTATCTGTGGAACAGGTGAGTGGATAAGTGGCTTTAAGTATACAAATGTGACAGTGCCATTCAGCCGTTCTCTTCTTCTACCACGGCCGCCATTATAGCGTTAGTCAGGATCTAAAAATAGAACACCACCCAGTCCGCTTTCGAAACAGCAGCCAATCCGAAGAGAGGTACACCAATACTTCCTGGATGTTAACCACGCCAAGGGTTAACCTTTTAAGTTTCTTTGTCTCATTTCCATCGCCAGACGTGCAGAGAGAACTGTTGAGGACTGTTACACGGTATGTAATCATCTTGGTTGGTTCTATGTTGAACTGAGATGATTGCACCATTCAGCATCCCAACTAGATAACCTAGAACGTTACGCGTAGTCAATGATGACGCGGAAGACTTGGTAACCACAGAGTCTGTGTTCGTGCCTTTATGGCCACCGGTTGTGTTCCAACCTTCTTAGCGTGGATTCGTTAACAACTTTTCAGTGTGATAATTGTCAACTCCTAATTTATGTTGTGGATTTAATACTGACGCTAATTTAATACTTGGCTCATTATCTAAGGATACGACCACAACATGAAATGGTTGACACAGGAAGATAACACTTTCTATAGGAATTCCATTTTTAATAGGACGCTACACACAGTATAGCCACACACGGCTGAAAACAGTATGGAATACATAAAACACTGCCCGAGAAACTTCTCGAATTAATATATCAAATTAATCTCACACATGACAGTATAACAGTACTGTACAAACTTAGTACTGAACAATCGCTCACTATGGCGAACTGGAAACTACACAATGGAAAAACCAATCCACTTGCAAATTATACCCGATGGCCTGACAATAATATCACTGGACACTAAACCACTACAGAATTATAATTATATCCACAGAATAAACAACTATAGATCATATTCCCTACTCAATGAAAAGAGAACCACAAAATGTCCGTCACTCTCGGACAAAGGCCCAGTGTCAACTGCCTCTTCCGTGCCTTCCTTTTAACACCTTCCGGTGTCGCCCAACTAACCGGTTTTTCAAAAAGTTATCAGGGTTGCCAAAACTCGCTGATAACAATGTCACCAATCTATTTTTCTGCCACCAGAAAATATGCCGTGACAATATATATATATATATATATATATATATATATATATATATATATATATATATATATATATATATATATATATATATATATAAAGGAAAGCAGCAAATCATGCTTGTGATTCCAGGAAAGGAGAAAGCAAGACTGGATAACACCAGAAACATTAAACACCATAACACTGAGAATGAAATGAAAAGAAAGAAAACAGAAGCGAAGTCCCCCAGGTTAAAGCAACTATGTAGCGAACAGTACAGTCAGCTAGACAAGGAAGTTAAATGCCAAACCCGAGCCAACAAAAGGAATTTCCTAGACGATCTTGCAAGACAGGCAGAAGAGGCAGCACTGAGAAATGAACAAACCACAGTATACAAAATAACTAAATTCATCAGCGGAAAACGAGGTGCAAACAATATTACATTAGTAAGAGATAAGCAAGGAAATCTCATCACGACAGCAGAGGGACAGGAAACAAGATGGGCAGAGCACTTCATAGAAACTCTGAACAAGGAACCACCAGAGACACAATTTAATGTTCCTGAGGCTGAAAACGATCTAGATGTAAATACAGACATTCCACGAAAAGAAGAAATCATCACAGCAATCAAAGGGTTAAAGAACGGAAAAGCTCCTGGCCATGATAACTTAAATGCAGAACTATTTAAGACAGACCCTGAGCTAGCAGCAGAATTATTAGAACCACTATTTGCACAAGTCTGGAAAACAGGGACAACACCATCAGAGTGGAACAAAGGAATAATTGTCAAATTGCCCAAGAAGGGAGATCTTGCAGACTGCAATAATTGGAGAGGAATCACTCTTCTCTCAGTTCCCAGCAAAATACTAGGCAGGATAATTATACAGAGAATTTCAAAAGCAGTAGACCACAAACTGAGGAAAAAACAAGCAGGATTTAGAAAGAACAGAAGATGTGTAGATCATATATTCACTCTCAGGAACATTATAGAGCAGTGCTCAGAATGGTAAAGACAGTTGTACATTAATTTCGTTGATTTTGAAAAGGCTTTTGACAGCATATATAGGGACAGTTTATAGAAAATACTGAGGGCTTATGGAATTCCAAGCTGTATAGTGTCAATCATAAAAAGCCTCTGTGCCAACTTTACGTGTAGTGTTGGGCAGAGCAACCTAACCTTTGGGGTGAAGACAGGAGTACGACAGGGATGCCCCTTATCAACCACTATATTTTTAACAGTCATAGACTGGGTGATGCGACAGACAACAGAGGACAGTCCAAGAGTGTGACGGATAGGATGAAAATGGAAGTCCCTGAATTGATGGATGAAAATAATAGTAGCTTAAATAGCATCGGAGCCCCTGAATTTGTGTGTAAATAAATCGTCAACGTGGAATTCTACCACCTGGGCTAATTAGTATGCACTATCCAACGTGGATTTTCTCACCACAAGGGCTAACTAATATGTAAACAGCTATCATGCGTGCATACAGGACATCGCTTTGTCTTAAAGTTGAGTTTAAACCACGCCTACCGCCTTACCTCTAGAGCGATTACAATCAGCCAATTTCTCGTTCTTTTCTGCCATCCCTTCAAGAAAGCGTTGCCAAGAGGAGACGGCCAGCGGTCAGTATCAAAGGACTGTGGTGGTCCCAGAAGAACGAAGCACCTTTTCACACCTACGGTTTACACGTTCAAATTTCTGCCGGACCGAGAGATACAGGGGAAATCGAACGAAGGAGAGACGGAGAAAGTCTAGCGGCGAAACAGAATCGTTCCCTGATTTCAAAAAAGGTGCGAATCTTCACATCCCGCTATTACGTTTCAGTTCATTAACTATATATTGGCATCGCTGAAAATGCAGTTTATCATTCGTTGCCAGAGAGTTAAAGAAGTACTAGCTTATAGTAGAAGCTAACAAGTTTTCTCTTGCATTTCTACTATATTGGAGTCTATATTCATTCTGGTGTTACGGTAAAATATATTAGAGTCTTGAGTGATTCAGGAGTTTAGTTCCTTCATTTATTTCACTGGATTTTTGTGTTAATTTAAACCTATTAAATCAACCCATCACAAAGTTTTCCAGATGTAAATTAAATAATATAACTATACGTTATTTCCCGAGATGATAGATGTGTAACATAATTTTTTTTTAAACGCTAGGCGAGCGAAATTGGTTATTAAGCTTATAATTCTATTTCATCTTGCGTAAATTTTAAGTAATTAACTGTTTATGGCTAGTGGTAATTAAATCGATACATTAGCTAGTCACTCGTGAAGTTTTTCAAATATAAGTAATTTAATACCAGAGTGATTTTACAGGTCTTATACAAAACGCGGGTGTTAGAAATAATTATAGTAGAATTACCTGTTTTATATATTATCTTTATACGGGTGATCAGACCTTGCGATTCAGCGGTTTTTATTATATAGAGAGTCATGTTCAGATGGCTTATGGCATCCCAGTATAGGTTCCAAACATAATAACATTGACTATACCAAAATCTGATTGTATGAGACCCTTATAAGTCCACCTTCTAAACCCATGACAGCGGTTAAATAACAAGAACGGTCAATAGTTCACTTGTGTTAAATGTTAACTGGAACGGACAATGCCAGAAGATTCCTATATTTAAATTCTATAAAGTTCCCTGGCCTGATGAGGCAGAACTGACAGCACAAATCTAGTTAATCAAAAACCTTATGACAGTAACCAGTGTTCCTAACACCGACTATACAGAGAACAGTTTCAGCTATTCATTCAGAGAATAGCCGGGTAGTAACATTCTGCTGTTTGAGATATTTCCCAGTCATTACGACAGAAGCCTAGAACACAAACTTATTCCCAATTTAAATACCTGCAAATCCGACGAATAAAGACCCGCCAGGAAAAATTATAAATCAACACACCCATCCAGCGAAACTCCTAGAAAATAGCAGTGCCTATACGGAGATTTCTTGGGCGTACGGGAAAAAAATTCACAGGACATATAATAGTCCTTAATACTTTTGTGTTTTTTTTAAAATAAATTTCCTGGACGTATGCTGTGTCGGCTGAGGGTAACTTTGCCTGTTGTGAGCTCACTGGTATGAATGTAGAGCGTGGAAACTGAACGAAAGAATTTAGTTTTCTTAAGGTTACTACTAACATAACACCTTCCTTATTTTGTTATCTATTCTCTCACTCAGTCTGAAGGCCCACGGGAAAGTTAAATTAAGGACATATCCTATATACCCGTCCCGTCTACCCCACTCCCATTGTCAATCAATTGGTTGATCTGTTGGGTAAACACACCTTGGGTGGGATCATTTTCCTAGTTTTTTCTTGTTCCAGAGGGAGGGTCTATGAGTATATTATTGTTTATTTATTTTCCCTTTATGTAACTACAATTTCACCTGATGACATGATAACGATGTATTAACTGTTGTAATTTATTTTTCTTACTAAAGATATAATAAATTTTATAACCCTTAAGCTATTAGTTTGTGGTCAAAACCTTCCCTGATATATATATATTATATGTGCCCATAGTTACCTGTTTGTTTCTACGTAAGTACGTATTGATGTCACAAATTGTTTGTGTGTGTGTACGAGAGGATAGTGTATTAGAATAAGTATCTGGTGAAATAATACTGCTTCAGTTAAGCGTGTCCTACTATA